>CAKNYM010049118.1:0-31535 GCA_932195095.1 Andricus curvator
ATGAAAGATGGAAAGGCACCTGGCATAGATGAGATTCCAAATGAAGTATGGAAATATGGGGGGACAGAACTGAAGGAATGGGCATGGATAATGTGTAATAGAGTATGGAGAGGAGAAGGGTGGCCAGAGTTATGGAAAGAAGGAGTAGTGGTACCCATAGTGAAGAAAGGCAAAGGGGAGGAGGTTAAAGATTATAGGGGTGTAACGCTAATGCCAACATTGTATAAAGTATATGTAACTGATTTGTCGGAGAGATTGAAGAAAGAAGTTGAGGAAAAAAAGATACAGCCACCGAATCAGACAGGGTTTAGAAAAGGAATGGGGGTTATGGACAACATATATGTTCTGAATTATCTGATAAATAAAAGGACTAAAAGGGAAAAAGGGACAATGATAGCAATATTCGTAGACTTAAAGGCGGCATTCGACTCATTGGACAGATTCGAGCTAGAAAAAGTTATGGAGAAAAGGGGCATACGAGAGGGCTTAATAAAGAGAGTATCGGAAATCTTCAGAGAGACAAAAAGCAGGGTAAAGGTAGGAGAGCAAGTAGGAGAATGTTTCTGGTTAGTTAGAGGAGTAAGGCAAGGATGTCCTCTGAGTCCACTTTTATTCAATATATTAATCTCAGACCTAGAAGAAGAAATGAAGAGAAAGGGATGGGGAAGAGTTAGGATGGGAGAAGAAAAGATATATACACTGGCATGCGCGGACGATATAGTGTTGATGGCAGAGGATGAAGAAGGGATGACAGGCTTAATTACAGGATTGGAGAAATATTTAGATGGGAAAAAATTGAATTTAAATGTAGAAAAGACAAAGATAATGAGGTTTAGAAAATGAGGGGGAAGAAAGAAAGAATGGACTGGAAGATGGAAGGGAGTAAAGTTAGAAGAAGTAAAGGAATTTAAATATTTGGGATATACCTTGCAAATGAATGGAGATCATAGAGTTCATATAAGAGAAAGGATAAAAAAAGCGGCAGGGATAATGTAACAAATATGGGGAATAGGAAAAAGAAGGTTCAAGAAAGACTGGAGAAGGAGAATGTGGTTATTTGATACGCCGGTATGGCCGGTAATAGGTTACGGAGCGGAGATATGGGGATGGAAGGAAAGGAAAGAGATTGAAAGTTTACATGAAAGGTATGTCAGGTGGACGCTAGGAGTAGACTGGAGGACGCCTGGATATATGGTGAGAGAAGAAGCACAGAGAGATAAATTAAGTACTAGAGCGGGTAAGAGAGCATGGCAATTTGAGATGAAGTTAAGGGAGGGGAAGGGAGGGGAGTTAGCGAAAAAGTGCTTGAAGGAGGTAGAAGAAAGGAGCGGGATGGCAGTAGAACTAACAAGATGGGAAGAAGAAAGGAGGGAGTTTTTTAGTGCTAGAGATATACGAGAGGGAAGTAGAGTAAGCTATGAAGAATTGGAGAGAAGGGACAGGGAAAAACAATTAATGGAAAGATGGGGAATGATTGAGGAATCAAAATATAATAAATGGTATAAGTTGATAAAAAAGGAAGGAGTACCAAAGTATTTAGAAAAGGGATGGGGAGAGAGACGATGGACCAGAATAGCAAGATTTAGATTGGGAAACGAGGTAAGGGAGGGGATGTATTGGGAAAAGGAAGAGAACAGAAAGTGCAGAATATGTGAATGGGAGGAGGAAACATGGGAGCATGTATGGGACGGATGTAGGAGAGGAATGGAAGATAAAGGAAGCTGGCAAGAGAATGTGGTAAATATTCTAGGTGAGGATGGAATGGGTGAGGAGTGGATGAAGGAGTTGGAGGGGGCTAGAGGGGCGAATGAGAAAGAATGAAAGAATGGATATGGAAAAATGACAAAATGAGAATAAGATAGAAGAGAAGTGCAAGTGAAGGACAAAGGAAACGGAAGTCGCATAGATTAGAAGCGTAAAGGTCTGTAAGTAGTTACATGTAGATATTATGTAATAGTATAAGTAGATTAACATGCGGATGCGCTCGCTCTCACTCGCTCGCTCTCTCGCTTTCGATCGCTCGCTCACTCTTCCGACAGTAAATTGGCGCTAGATTAATATAGAAGTAAGGAGATAGATATAAGAGTTGATGTAAATTTTTGTAAATATTTGTAAATAGTAAGGATAAGATAATATAAAGTTTGTAGATGGTCTTGTAAGAAACGGAGGTCATGTAAACCCTTAGGGGACACATTATGAATAAAGAAGAATTGTTATAAGAAAATTAAATGAACAAATTAACAACGAAGTGGTTCAATCATGGAATTTTTTCTAATAAAATTGCTATAGTTTATCTCTAGCCTAGAGCAACAGTGAATTGTAAAGACGTATTGCATGTAGAAGATTGTAACTGATATAAATTCTCATAAATATTTGTTACGATATAATAACAAATATTTTTATAAATAAATAAGATGAATAAAAGGAAAATTTTTTTAATATCGGTGCAACTCAACTACAAAACATTTATGATTAACAACAACTGTCATTTTTTATAAGTAAATTGGATAAACGAAAGCAAAAAATTTGAATTTTTGCACAGTCTTCGTGTTTTTTTTTCGCAAGTTGGCCTAAAAATGCTTTACCGGAAAGGCTTCACTACAGAATATTTCTTCTCCTTGTACACATCAGAATGCCTCAAGAAGAATAGATAACTGCTAGAGTTTGTTAACAGTTAATAATATTCATTATTATAAAAACTTTATATACAAAAGTAACAATTTGGCATTTCTGAGTTTAAAAAATTTTATTTTTAACTAAACTACTCTGATTTGCTTCAAAAAATATGGTGAACTACGAATATATGTACAGAATAAAAATCTTCCATTTTTATAAACAAATTTTATAAACAAAAGCTAATTTTTTGCATTCTCGTGTAAAACATATTCGTTTTTCAACTTACTGACTTTGAAATGACTCAAGAAATTAGTTTGATTACGAATATTTTTCTGAAATTGAACTTTTCTATTTGCATAGACAAAATGAATATGCTACAGCCATATTTCGACATGTTTGAAAAAAATTCTACAAAAAAGTCATAAAGTTATATCTTGTTATTGGTAGTAGTAGATTTCCTTAATCCCAGTATTTTGTTATGCAATTAGTGGATATGAACTGGCTAGTCATTTATGTCCCAAATCCTCATTCGTAGCTACTCAAAAAATCTTCTCGTTATGCGAAGTGTATAGGAGCAGAAACAAAATTCTGTTCAAAAATACAGAAAATTTTGTATTTTTTAAAACATTTGTTTATAACAATAACGTATTAGAGTATTTTTTCCGAAAGTATTGAGAAAAATATGACTTACGTAGTATGCTTGGATTAGTAAAAGAGTAAGATATGCTTCTCTGTAGTCAAAATTTAAATAATATTTATTATATTTAAAATATGATTGGTCAAAGTTACCCTTCCTTTGAAGGCTAATAAGCAGACTCGTTGGCACGCCCACGCTTGTTATACTCGCCCTTCATCTCACCCCGGCAAGTTGTAGGGCTACGGATTTGGTTCCTATCTAAGATTCGGGCACATGACAATTCCGCCCTGGGTACCTGCGAACGGTTCCCCGACTACACGGCTTCCCCTCACTCAGGCGAACTGCTGCCGCCGAACCTGGTCAGCGGGAGTCCTTTGTACCTAATGCGGACTAAAATATATAATATAAAATTTTTTAAATTTAGCACTTGATAATTTATAAATATAATATTCGAAATCTGCGAATTATAACGATTGGTGCAATATTTTACTTAACGTAGGAAATTCCGGAAGCTAAAATTTGGCCACATTTGAAAACTTATAAACTAACACCGTAAATCTGGTTCATTTCTCAAACAATCGTATTTCTCAAAATTGCCTTCATCTGGAAACTCATTAATAAACATCATAAATTTATTTTACTGCTTAATCAATTTTTTTATGAAAGTTAATTAAAAATACTTTTCAACACATAAAAAGCAGAACAGAAACGATTTTCATGGAGTCAATATCAAAAGTGTCGTTTTTCAAATCTAACTTTAGAAATTTTGAAGATGGACCAAAACAGAGAATTACATTCGCTTAATTGTGGAAAAATATTTAAAAACTGAATTCGGCAAATTTTGAGAATAATTATTCTTCCTTTCGAAAGTAATATGTTTGATATTATCGGCTCCAGACGTTTTACTACTGGCACTACTGTTTTCTTTTTATTAATTTAAACCTCAATCAAAACAAAATAATTTTTAAACCAGAAAAAAAGGAATTTTCAAAAAAAGAGTTGAATTTTTAACCATGAAAATTTTTCAGTTAACAAAGAAAAAAATTCTCAGCTAAAATGTTGAATTTTCAATCCAAAAAGAGGAATTTCCTGCAAAACAGTTTAGTCTTCAACTCAAAGATATGAATTTTCGACAAAAAAGTTTAATTTTCAACACAAAAATATGAATTTTCTCCCAAAATAATTCTTCTTTATCAGTTTATACTCTCTCCCTTTTACGGGTTTGAGATGTATTCTTACAAAGAAGCGTTATACTACCTTACTAACTATTTTCTACATATCGTCTTAAATTATAAATCTTATTTCTAAACGCTTGCGACTTTGCTCTGGACTTTCACTTCCTCTTACCACTATCAATCTAAAAATGGGACTCTATTCCGCAACACTACTTCGTAATAGTAGTGAACAACATGTAAGTACGCTGATTACACAGCCGGACAAAAAAAGAAAAAAGTCTGGAACTTTTGACGAGACACATGCTATTATATGTATTTTGAGTCGCTGAATCCGAATCTGAGGTCAAAATAGCACCTTTCACGATTGGTTTTCGACATAACCTCAAAAAATCGTATTTTCTAGTATATCATGGTGAAACATGATTTTATTATAGATTTCAAGCTGCTGGATTCATATACATATAGTATTGATTCAGTGAAATAATACCTCCCCAGGGCTAAGTATGAGGGCTTTCCGGCTTTGATGAGGACAATGTCAACTCATCGCCAGACACACTACAGCTTCAGGGCAGCGCGCCTTCGCTGGCTTCGTTATTGCCTGGGCTGGAAGGTGAATCATTCTACACATCTCTTTTTAGAGCAGGTGTCATCACTTCCAGTACATAGTGCAGTAGCAGGTATAATGAGGCCGAGTATTTGAGTGAATTCAATGGATGCAAATAAATGGACACTATTGTCCAAGGATTTATGATTGAATCATAAGACAAGAGGCTCAGACCTCACAGTTCTAAAGAAACGTAGTAAGCCTACTTTCGATTAATATGATGAGAAAGAATTCTCTAAGAGAAGATTGTTATAATACAGTATATTCTTGTAATAATGTAACAGATTTGTTCGGTACTATGTAAATTTCACTTAAAAACTGGGTTTTACGGCTTAAAATCCATGAAAATGCGATGCTAGTTTGCATTTTGCTGCTGACATGAGTTTTTTTGAAAGTTATGTCATAAAATTATCAGTTATATAACTAATCTGACTCTATTTTTTGAATCAGCAGCTTAAATCTCGTAAAAAAACATGCTTTTCCATGACCCTGCCGATTGAGCGGCACTCAAACGGCACTCAAACGGCACTGCATAGTGCCGTTTCAGTGCTGCTCGTTTAAAGCTACTCAGATTTCAGTTTTAAATGCCTGCAGAAGTTCCCTTTATACCTGCGAATAGGCTACCAAGTAGACCAGCTGAAAGGGATTAAAAATTGAAAAGTAAAATATGTAATGACCTTCGCGAAAGTTAGAAATTCAGAATCTACGGGTTTAGATAATTTCGGGTATCCAACTTTTTGTTTGAAAAGTTTAAAATTGGAATGAATATAATGTATCTCGTAAATGAAGTGAGCTACGCCAAAACAGACAACATTTTCGAATTCAATTTCAGAATAGTATATTAGTATATAATTTATAAGTATATAATATATACATATAATGAGAAAATTCATAAATTAAAAAAAGTGTTAATAATTTGGAGAAAATTTTAAAAAGGTATTCGGGTTGGTGGTGGCCAACTACTGTAAACCACTCTGCCTGTCCGGTGTGTGACGAATACAATAGAACCATTATATGACCGTCGCATCACTCTGAGTGCCGTTTAGGTGCCGAAATCAGCACAAACAGTCACTGAAACGGCACTGGCGGCCCAGTGCCGTTTCAGTGCCTTTTCATCGGCAGGGGACATACTCAAGAGTGCGGTTTTTTGAGGTTATGTCGAAAACCAATCATGAGAGGTGCTATTTTGACCTCAGATGCGGATTCAGCGACTCAAAATACATATAATAACATGTATCTCGTCAAAAGTTCCAGACTTTTTTCTTTTTTGTGTGGCTGTGTTATCCTCTACGGCTGCATGCGTGAAGGGTGATCGAATGTAGGCTTTTCCAGATCCGTTTTTTAGAAGAGGTTGATGCACAGGTAAAGCATGCAATTACGATACTTACGATAATTACGATAACTACGCGATACGTTCTGCCTTACCTGTCAATGGGATGTCCATTAATACTTGGAGAGTACCATTGTTGGAGAAGATGGTTATTGTGGCCACTTGACCTAATTCTTTGATGCTAATGTGTGGACCTGGTACTGGGAAAGTAGCCTTGGGAACATGATCCTGGATATCCCGAAATATTGGTGCCAGTTGTTGTGACGTAAGAAGTTGAGGGTGTAGTTTTCCTTCTCGGGCTTGATGTATCACGTCCAGGAACTGTGGAGCTGATCGGAGATAATCCTCTATTCCTTGTTCCATAGAGTGCAGAACCTGATTGAACGCTTATGTATGGGTGACGTGATCCACAGAATTGGCCATATGGTCTACTCTTGCTATTACTGCTAGAAGATTTGACTTAAGCTGTATGTGCCGGGTTTCTTGCTCGTCGGTGTTTCGGTGCAAATGCTCCAGTTGAGCGCGTACCAAATGCATCTGCTGACCTACTAGACGTGATAGGTTGACTTGAGCCAAGTTGACGTCATTGATTTTATTGTACATAACTAGACCATCTACATATCCATCATCATAAGTGAGTAATCCGGTTACAGATGCAATCACTCCTCCTAAGAATCCTAACATTGGCGTAGTTCTTCGTGTCCGCATCCCAGCGGGTAACTTGGTTGGTAGTTTCTTTGTTGAGTGGTTGGTTAGTTCCTTGAATTTTTGATCAATAATATCCCTCAATCGAGTGGCTGCGTCTAATTTAGTCCGGATATCGCAGTTGGTGATAATTTGGTCACACTCTGCTTCCAACGCAGGCCGACAATATTTCGGTAGTATTTTGACCCTGGTTTGGTAGTAGTCCAAGGAATCGTAGAGTTTATCCGCAGATAAGAACTTGTTGATACGCCAGTTAGTGACCTGTATCCGTACTGGTCCTTGATATTCATAGTAGATCCCCGTGCTCGACTGGAACTGAAGATGTTCATGGGTGCTTTCTGCCGCAGTATGAGTAATCCAGAGGATGGTGACGACTAATAAACTCTTCTGATGACCGTGATTATACATGCTTATTATTCTTATCGGAACACCAAGATATCAACTGAATCTGCAATGATTGGTCTAAATTTATACATTTGGTAACGAAGGTGCTGTACCATTTTATACATACGGAGGAGATGAAACTCCTAACAGTGAGTGACCAAGAGCTTGCCCGCATGTTTAGTGAGTCTTTTACCATCATCGGCCTCGAGAACTACATTATTATTCTCGGTGAAGCCCACGATAGTATAAGTTCCAGTTGCCATATTACCAAACTTACTTTTGCGCACGTCCTTAAAGGCAATTACTCTATCTCCGATGGCTGCGTTCAACAGGTGTGCCTTCTCATCATAACGTAATCTAGAGTGTTCTTTCGCTTGAATTATATTTCGCGCTGCTATCTTTTGGATTTCATTTAATCGAATTCTTAAATCACGAAGATAGGACCCATAAATTTCCAATTTATCTACAGGAGGGAATGAGATTGGCATGCGCGCAATATGTCCATAGAGTAATTCAAGCGGGGTGAAATTTGTCGATTCATGGACAGAGGCATTGTACGCGAACATCGCAACAGGCAATTACCTATCCCAATCATCGTAATCTTGGGCATAATGTTTTATATAATCAGTTGAAACAGCGTGGCTGTGCTCAAGTGATCCGTTGGTCTGGGGCCGATATCCAGATGTGGTTAATTGCTTAATCCCGAATATTTTTTCCAGCTTCCTCATAACCTTGCTAATGAAACTTTCTCCACGGTCCGTTAACAGGTGCACGGTCCGTGCAGGTGTTCGTTTTTAGATCTGGAATGCGTACCACGATGCACAACCAACGGTACCCAGAGAAACCCTATCAAACACTCCTAAACGGGTGTCGGTAATAACCATCGGCTCGCGTATGTGGGCCCGTATTAATTTATTTTCGAGACAACTATTACATTGTCGGATGTAATGGGTCACATCTTTTCGCATTTCTTGCCACATATATCGTTCTCGGAGACGTCGGCCAGGTTTCAGTTACACCCTTGTGTCCGCTAAGAAGACCATAATGATATTCGGAAATTAGCTGCACAACGTTATCGTAGGTGGACCACCCCGGAATACGTCGGTTAATAATTCGGCTAACTTGTTTTGCGGTAAAGTGCCCAGCAAGTCGCCTGCATTTGCCATACGACATGTTCGGTGCTGATCTTGGTTTAAAGCTTTTTGTAAGTTTCTTAATTCTTGTATAACATTCCTCCAATCGATATCATCGAAATGATTTTTCTTGACGACTATCGAGTATGTTTTATACTTACTGAATGGAGTTACTAAAACTTGCCCTTTTTGAGGCCGTTTTCCCCATAAATCTTGAGGATTAACACGATCAATGGCAATAAGTAGATTAAAAATCGGGTTTGTGGGTTCACAATCTTCCGCGATGAAGTGAGCATAGTGATCGCGTCGATACGTTAGCGGCTCAGTCCACTCATGGAGAATGCACGAGGATTGTGAACTTGACTTTTCCTCGTTTGGTAGAACAATCGATTGGGTTTTTTCGATCTCCTCTTCTGACGAGAGAGTAGGAGGGTCGATGTAAGGCATTTCTACTTGTAAGGGCGTCCTTGTTGTAACTAGCATTGGAGCAAAGTCAGGAATTCTTGATTCTTGCGCAGATCCGTCCATAGGGGTTTGTCTGTAAGCCTTCTTCCAAGCCTATTCAGTCTTGTACTAGTCGATGGGGCGGCGGTATATTCCCCTGCGTGTTCTGGAGTAGATCGAGCGAAGGGAGCAGGAACCGTGAGAGGAATCTGAGCCAAAGACCGACTGGACGGTTGTTGCCCAACGACGGGGGATCCCATTATTTCACGTAAATCTCTGAAGCGTACTGTACTCTTGCGATTTCCCTTCTTAACCTCGGAGGTCACAGAAGTCTCTTGTGTTTTAAGGGCTCTAAAACGAGAGCCCTTGAGTCGATTTTGTTACTATGCTGAAGATGATCCTGAAATGATGCTAAAAATCTAGTTATCCTCTCAGAGAGTGGGTCATCCCGTTCAGTGCAAGGATACATATTTTTCAGATGGAATAAGAGATTTTGATCTTGCTCTGGACTTCTGTATGACGGCTCCCAGTGTGGATGTATGAGAAGTGTCCGTAGTCCGTGGTCTTTCCGTCAATTTTTCCTCATGATCTCGTGGAAAAGTGCCAGTTTCATGTGCATTAGCGTTTTTGTTAGGTTGTATTTGGTATAACTGTCTATGAGAAACTTTGAATCGGTAAAAATGCTCAGTTTTGTTATTCCATTTTCGAGTGCTTTTTGGACAGCAGCGGTTGCGGCTTGTATCTCAGCCGAGTTATTCGTTTGGCGACCCTGCGCCGGTTTTGATATATTCCAAGAATGGTTCTGGCCGAACAAAACTCCGACACCTCCTTGTGGTTCTTCTTTGCTGTTATAAGCGCATGCACCATCTATGTATACCTCCGTTGGCTTACTACATAGAGCAGGAAACCAAGGGTTAGGGAGATCGGGCGGTGCACTTTTAGGTTCCGTTTTTTCAACTGGGGCACCAAAGTTTACATACAAAGTTTACTACACTGGGGAGCAAACTATGATCCCTTTGATAGATTGGTGGATTGGAGTCATCGCTGTCTTCTGAGGACGTATTATAGGAGTTCGAGTCGTGACGACCAGATGGACCCTTTTTTTAGTAGGTCCGCTAATGACTTAGCCAATTTATCATAGTCCTCTATAAACGCCCGATAGTATCCAGACAAGCTTTACACAATCGGGCCCGATGATGTGTCCCAAGTAGGCAACCTCTGGATATAAAAAGTCACACTTGTCCGGTTGAAGTTTTAAATTGTCATCTCGAAGTCGTTTAAACAATCTTTGTGCCTTTTTATTATGTTCGTCTAGTGTCTCAGAGTAAATAACTATGTCATATAGGTAAACGAATGCTTCCGTTCCCAACATTCCCTTGAGGACAGTGTTTATCAAACGTTGAAATGTTGCTGGAGCATTCTTTATCTCCATGGGCATTCATTGATATTCGAAGTACCCTCTCGGTGTTGAAATAGTTATTTGTGATACAAGTGCACAAAATAGCTGATTGTGTGCGAGTTTCAATTTTGCAGCATAAGCCGCAGACGAATGATGCAATCACATGAGTTACCAATCACCTATGCGCACGTGTATCACACGCTATTTTTTGCAACGCCCGTCCGAAAAAGTTGTTAGGAGGAGGTAACGAAGAATACTAATTTTATATTGCATAGAGTGGAGTAAAGACATTCTTTTGAAAAAAAAAATGTTTGAACAAAATTTTTTTTTTCTAAATGTTTGAAAAAAAAATTTCCTGAAAAAAAAAATTTGTGCGAAAAAATTTTGGAAAAAAAATGTGAGAACAAATTTTTGAAAAAAAATTTTGGAGAAAAAAATTTTGTGAACAAAAATTTTGGAGAAAAAAATTTTGAAAACAAAATTTGTTGAAAAAAATTTTTTGGAAAAAAAATTATTAAAAAAACTGTTGGCCCTAAGAACAAAACTTCAATCATTAAAACATTTGTTCAAGTTGAATCTAAATTTATTTCAAGAAGATAACAACACCAGTGTTTAAAGTTATCTATGCTAGTGTCTAAAGTACCTCATCTCGAAAGTGCGCATGCGCAGCTTTTTCACCAGTGCCTAAAGTAAGCCATCTTCAGACTGTGCATGCGCGAAAACTATTCGCCCACAGTCTGCTCAAATAAGGTCCTTTAGGCACAATTTAGAAGCATGAAAACGTCAACTTTAGAGGTGGGTGTTGCAAAAATGCAGTTTTAGTTCGGTCCTCTGGGGTGTCTGAACTTAATGATAACCGCTGGCAAGATCGAAAACAGAGAAATATTGGGCAATTTGTATAGCTATTTGCTCCGGAGCTTCCGGAGAATGACGGAACTGCTTTCTTGCGATGAAGGCATCACTGATGGTTGGGATCCTATGTTGCACCTTATTATTGACGCTTGAGTATTTCGCTATTGAGGTGGAATACATCCGAGAAATCTTTTTCCCACCCTAGGACCACTTCTTTCTCGGATTCATTAAGGTGATTCACGTGAAGACTCTGGATTACTTTTTCCACTCGATTTCTTAGAACGTTTTCTTCTACATGTTCGTTACAATCTTCGGCGTCTGATTCTTCATAAGTTGTACCTGGAAACTCGCAATAATCGAATGGAATAAGTTCCTGAGTTTGTACCTCGAATTCCACGTAATTCTCTGTAGTATTGTAGGCACATGCATAAAATGCACCATCGTTGTTTCTGACCACTCCTTCTCCAATGTAAACACCATCAGGGGCATCTAGACGTGGCAGATATCCTTTTAATAGTTCCTTATTTTTTAGATGGATTTCAACCGGTTATTTTACCCATGATTGTATTTTCATAGTACGAGAGAAAAGTTTGATTTGCTTTTTTAAACTTTGTCGTGCATTTCGATATTCAGGGTCGACAAATGGTATCAGAGTGATAGGCTCTAATATAATTACGAGGGAGTTATGCCTGAAAGAAAGCTGAGCTTGCTCCTGACGCAGATAAGGGCGGCCAATTATTCCCTCGTCTGAAATGGGGAACTCATTGGGAACGACTTGAAATTTCACTTGGTTATTAAGTAACTGTACCTAAACGGTCCCATGGGTTCCTACCATTTCAGGTGTTATACCAGAAACCTGAATAGAATCATCCCCTACAGTGGTGTATTCTATTAGTGCTTTGAACTTGATTAAATTGACGTCCGATCCGGGAGTTCCGGCAGTTAAACGCACTACTGGTGAGTCTGTTGACATCCGGCTCGGAAGATTTGCAGGGGTGCTCCACAAACTGCTCTGTTTTGGGACGCTCCTTGAGAATTGGACTCGTCGTCACGTCCGAACAGCGGGTCTTCTTGTAGTTTAAATGCGTTGGTTTGCGTAACGCTGGCCTTGCTTCGGCAGATGACAGGGCCGGAGGCCATGGGGTATAATCAGCTACTCCCTGTAATGGAGGCCGGTATGGCATAGCGTAAGGGTATCCGTAATTAGGTGGATACATGGGTGGATAAGGATATTGTACATATGGATTGGGGTACATTGGATGTGGAATAGGGAAAGGTGGATAAGGCAGAGGAGGGGGGTATTGGATGTTAGGAGTAGGTAGAGTAGTTTCTCCTGGGGGGTTTTCTGGTCGCTTAGATTTACTGACACCCTCCATAAGCTTGGTGTAGGGACTGGGTGTTCGTGCCCTATCAGGGGACTTGTCTTGTCTGGAAATATGATAAGCCGACGCTGATTGCGTTCTTGCCTTTTCCGCATATTTTTATCGCTCCTCTACGTGAAGCGCGAATTCATAGGCTTCGTGTATGCCCGCTGGATTCCTAGTATCCACGAATGTTGACATATTCCCTGGTAAACCCCGAAAAAAGCATCATGAGCACAATCTATTAGTGGCTTCATTGTCATGGATGTGTTATTGCGGGGACACGAGTACTTTTCCTCTAACGAATGTATAGCTCCACTAACGAGTCCCGAGGTCCTATCGAAGTGATCGCTTACACTTTCTTTTTGGTGCATACCAAGATTCACGATTGCTTCAAAGTACCACTGGTACTTCTTAGTGGGGGCGAAGCGTTTTTTCAAATGAACTGTTAAGTCCTTAAGGGTTTGGAATTGATTATCGCGGACACTTTCGCGAGCAATGCCCTTTAGTTTACTAAGAACAATTTTAATAAAAGATGGTTCCGTTACCTCTGTGACATAGACCGCACCATTTTCTATATCCTGCAGGAATTCCTTGAAGGGGGGTGTTTTCCCGTCGAACGAGGGAATGTGAAAGGTGCTTTGCTGAAGGGTCATACCCGCCAGCGTGGTTGCCATCGCGGCACTTACATCCATCATGCTATATTGAGTTTGGTTTGATTGCCCACCGTTTGTATTTTCCTCAGTGGGCATATCGATTGATTTTATCGAGCTTTATTGAAGAATTTTTCAAAACATCTTTATCTAGACAACCTAAAGATAGCAGAATTCAATACTCTGAATTCACCACCCCGGAATAATTCGCGAGCACTACTTACGAGATGTTTTGCCTTCAAGGAAATACCTCTTGGTTTGTTTATTCTAGAGAAAAAAAACTCGTCTAGCAACTATGTTCTGTAAATATAAATGTCGATTGTTGATAATTATATATCTACAATATTTCTAGTCCGCAAGCACAAAAAAAAAGATTGTCACGATGTAACGTCACGATGTACCTTTACATGGCAATGGCCTAACTCTAAGAGGTTATAGGGTGTTGTTCTACAGACTTATTTGTAATAAAATACAGTTTACGCCTATTTCAAGCTCTTGGTTCATCTCGATGGGCATTCAATATTATGTTTCCTGTCAGGTTGCGCCCAACAACTCAGTGCACACTTTCACCAATGTTAATAACCCTTAGATAATGACATTTCTGGGGAGTTAATGCCTAATGCAAACTTGGATAATTTTTTCCTCTACTTTGTAAATGGCAGGTTCCGAATCACGTAAGATAATCTCGCAGTCAGTTTCACTATCGCACGAAAGTGTCACTGTCTCACTTTGATCCTGGAGTTGAATTGTATTTTTGCTTTCAGACTTAATTACGGGTCGATGAACCTGTTCTACTTTTTGCTGTGCTTTATTTAACAGAGTATTAAATAGGGAATTAAACTCTTCGGGGGGTCTTAATTTCAGTGAAAATCAATTCCGGTTTTAATTGTGGAGGGTCCACGAATCGCATATTGATTGACACTTCTATTGATTTCCCAGAGGGTTGAACTACTGTTTCTATTTCGTGCACAATGATCTTACTTTTGATCAAACCTTGAACGATCGCGTTACATTTTTCTTTATTTTATCTATCCCGTAATTTCTTTCCTCCCCTAGGTTTTGAACTTCGTTTTTGATTCAAATCAGACATTTTAAAAACCTAGAGTTAACATTGAAGACAATTGATATTTTCACACTTCGTTAATAATGCGAGTTAGTCCAAAACCGATCACACGCTGGCCGACAAGGCTTGCAGAGTGATCCTTGGAAAATGGTCAGCTGGCCGAGAAGGCTTGCTTATGCTTTTCGCATTTTGAATCAACTATTGCATAATTAAAGAAATCTTTAGTTAGATACAAAGAATATATTTAATAGTAAGACAATCAACTGCTTGCCGAAAAGACTTGCTAAATGATTCTTAGAAAGGGTATCGGCTGACCAAAAAGGCTTTCCTGCACCTTTTGCACTTTCAACTAATTATAATCCCTGCGACAATTTAAGCAATTACTTGCTCCTCCCCTACTTGTGAAATAATTTAATGGAAAGCAATCACACGCTGGCCGATAAGGCTTGCAAAGTGATTCTTGGAAGAGAGTTCAGCTGGCCGAAAAGGCTTGCCTAACCTCTTTGCATTTCCCTTTAACTACTTCACTCTCACTTTCCTATAATCACAAATCCGTTGAGAATTCTATTCACTAACTTCAATAAACTCCACAGCAGATCTATTGATTATTATGGATTTTTTCAAACTGCAAAAATTCACTAAAATCTCAAAAACCGCAATGCAAGGAAAAGAATAAAAACTTTGAATTAATTAGCAGCCGGGTGGGTGCGAGGTTTAAATCCCATCGCTGCCACCATTCTGTCTGTTACGAACCAGCTTAAATAAATTGTAAATTTATTATTCGATTTAAATCGGAGTAATTTTGTTGTAACATGATGCCGAACGAGCTGATACGTTGGAGGAACAACAGACCTCCTGCCGGAGTACCGCACTTGCTGCTTCTACTGAAATTGAGACTAGGTTCCAAATAATTGATTGAATATGTTCAATTAGAAACTAGTTGACAATTTATTACATTTGTTATCGAAATTTTGAAAAGGTTTCTCTATCCTGGATAAAGTAAATTGTCTCGCAAACAATCTTTATTTTTAATTCAAATTGTTCTAAAATTATTCATTCTAGTTTAACGATAGACCGGACAAAAGGGCAGAGAGAGACAGCACTAACGGTATCCCTAGACAACAGGCGAGCAAATATTATGTAATAATACATCTGACCTTGCGAGTACTTTTCTTCAAATTTAAATTGATTTTAGTTTGGACTCACCACGAACGCAAGGTGACACTGTACTCGGTCCAGTTACTAAACATTGGGCCTTGTTTTCACGAAGTGTCAATAATGACACTTAAAAGAAGCCGGTTAATGCTACTGGAATAAACTCAGAACTGAATAAGACCGACTTACATCTTCATGGGAATCATTCATTCTCAACTTAATAAATTCTAATTTTATTAAGTTGAAACTAGTAAATGATTTATTATCCCCCGGCCGTTGTGGACTCAATAGGAGAGAACAACACACTTCAAGTCTTTCGACTTTCTAGTCTTTTGATTCACTAAACTTGTGATTCACTCCGGTTTCCATTCGCACTAAGCTTTTATTATTTTCACCTTGTTATCTACTCATTGAAAACTCGGATTATTGCGTATTTTGAAAATTTGACTTTTCGGACGGCACCCGCGATAGGACGCGCGAGGTTCCGAACGAGTACCTGACTTATAAACGAAGGTAAAAGTCGGTGTCGAATGCTCAAGAGACTTAGCTTGGCTTCATTTCGTTAACTAAGGGAAGTAGGATTTGGCAGTGATTTTTGCAGAGTTTTGAAAATCGAGTGTGCTGTGGGAACGGCGACAGGATGTGGCGTGACTTCAAAACGCTGATGCTTATTGAGCATCGACTAATCATTTTTTTTTGTTTTAAAGCACGTGTGGCAATGTCAAATCGAAGTTAAATTCTTAATTTAAATTATTAAAATCATTATTTCAACGATTCACAACAATTTCCAGACCTCATTACAGATAATATGTTTAATTTCAGGTTTTATTTTTAAGTAAAAATTTCATATTATATTTTAAAATTTAGAAAACTTATCTCAATTTCTCTGTCTTCTTTCTAGACATTAGAAAGTTGTGAGATCTATGGCGAAACTAATATGATTGGAAAGTTAAATTAATGAGCCTCCTAGTATTAATTGTTATTGATTATTGGAATTTTAACTTCAATTGATTATTTCCAAAATTTGCAAATAGTTAGTTGGTGATATATTATTAATGTATAAAATTATTAAGTCAATGTTTATTAATAATGAACATTGTTAATCAACATTTTGAAGTCGCGATCGGGCTTGAAGGTATTAGGAAAGACGAAATATAAAGGGATATCGCATATTCATTTTTAATTATTGCTTTCGCGCTCCTGTTCTCTCGCTCCATCCAATTACCGGTCTCGCGTAATTAGCACTATGGATCTGCGGGGGAAGAGCAGCAATCGCGGACAGTGAACTGAAAGAAAACGCTTACGTGGAATCGCCAATTCTCACAGGGTCCACCGTAACAATTCAATTCAAGATTTTGACTGAAATTTGTTTTTCTTTTATCGACTGAAAAATCATTCATGGTGAAAAATTCAAATCTCTTTTTGATAATTCCTTTTTTTCTTGTTTGAAAATCATTCTCTTTTGATTGAGGCTTAAGATAATAAAAAGAAAACAGTAGTGACAGTTGTAAGACGTCTGGAGCCAATAATATCAAACATATTATTTTTGAAAGGAAAAATAATTATTTTCAAAATTTGCCAAATTCAGTTTTTGAATTTTTTTCGATACATGCGCAAATACATTTTTCTTTTTTGGTCCCTGTTCAAAATTTCTAAACTTAGATTTGAAAAACGACACTTTTGAGATTGACTCCATGAAAATCCTTTACATTCTGCTTTTTATGTGTTGAAAAGTATTTTTAATTAACTTTCATACACCAATTGATTAAGGAGTAAAATACATTTATGATATTTGTTAATGAGTTTCCAAATTAAGCTAGGCATGCCACTATTCATACTTTTGAACTTAGAGTGCAAAATTATTCAAGGATAATTTTGAGAAATGCGATTGTTTGAGAAATAAACAAAATTTACGACGTTTGTTAATAAGTTTTCAAATGTGGCCAAATTTTGGCTTCCGGAATTTCCCAAGTTAAGTGAAATATTGCACCAATAAATTAAAGCTACTGCAGTGGATTTGAGTAAAATACACTGACAAAATTTCCATGAAATTTCACATAAACTTGAACATTTATTCTTTAACTTAAAACTTTTTAAGTCAAATAACATATCGTTGGAATCGTTATAATTCGCAGATTTCGAATATTATATTTATAAATTACCAAGCGCTAAATTTAAGTAGTGTTATCAGTGCTCGTCGAGCCGTCTTAGAGAGTAGACGTGTGCCTTCGCCTCTGTGAGTTTGGGCTGTTTACCTCGCTTACTGTGTATGTGCGAGCGGTGCGTGGTGTAAGTGTCTTGTGGTGTGCGATCGGTGCTTATACACTCTTTGCGAGCCATCAACAGTTTTCATAACTGCTATGCTCTCTGACAATGGGTTCCAATGATGAAGGCCCTACTCCCAAGTCTAATACCCTAGTTCCTAATGTCTCAAGTTCCTCTACACCAAATGCTGCGTCCTACGCTCAAGCAACCCACCAACCGAAAAGTGAACATGCTATTGTTATAGAAGCAATTGAAGGTCTGATTTATGTCAAAAATCTCTGGTGGCCGTGTATGTATCTTCTTGTCATCAAAATCTACAGTGGACAGCTTAGAAAATCTAAAGGTCACAATTAGTGATCATCAATTGCGCATTCGTCCTCTAATCGAAAGAAATAAACGTGTCGTTATCTCTAACGTTAACCCAGTGATTCCAAATCAAGTGTTGATTCAGGCTCTCAGCGAAAAAGGGATCCAATTGGTCTCGCAGATTCACTTCATTCGAGCGAGCACAAGTAAACCCGGGCGCTCTCATATTCTTTCATTCCGACGCCAGGTCTATATCAAGGAGGGGGAAGAGGCCCTGCTTCCCGAATCATTACAAATAAATTTCAATAGCACCAACTACTGGATATACTTAAGCACCGACTCTACTAGCTGCTTTGTTTGTCATCAAACCGGGCATATAGCTAAACAGTGCCCAAAGAATTCCTCTTTTCCCCATCCACAGACAGCAGTAAACCCAGATATGACTCTGAGCCAAGAACCCAACAGCAATTCTCAACCGCCTATAGATATCGATACCGAGGAAATCGCTGCTTCACCCGATCTTTCAACGCAAGCTTCGAATGTAATTCCTCCTAATATTTCTCCAAAAAGAGCTCTATCACTCTCTGACCCATGTTTTAACGCAAGTACCGCTGCAGACTCGGAAAAAAATGAAACAGTACTCGCCAACCCTCCACGCAAATCGTCATCACAAGCGAAACCACCCGAGAAGAAGAAAGCTAAAAAAGAAATTAGCTGCTCCTCTGAAGACTTTCCGGCATGAAACTTGGATGTTTTAGACGAGGCTCTACTCGCGGTGAAAAATGAATTGACTGCTAATCCTCAAGCGCAACCTCTCAGCTACGTCGAATTTAAAAACTTCTTGTCGGAAACATACGGCAAAAGGCACATCTCTGACATAGCGCTTAAATACACGTTACATCTCTCGCTTTTGGCAACTATGTGCCATGATCTAAAATGTCTCATACCTGACTCGAATCTCAGAAACCGATGTTCTAAATTAGCCAAAAAGCTGAGGCTTTTCAACTTTAGCGAGTCGGATACTGGCGGCGATTCGGATACTCTTTCATGAACGTGCCTCTCACGAATAAGGATGAACATTTCTCCACCGATATCAAAGCTATATTCTGGAACTGCAGAAGTATCAATCAAAGACGCGAAGAAATCCCCAAAATACTCAAGAAAATCGACATTTTGGTGTGTGTTGAATCGTGGCTGAACTCCGATGAAGATCAAAATCGTAGCCCACACTTCCCTGGATTCAAGACTCTTCGCAAAGACCGTCTGCATAAAAAAGGTGGGGGCATCATTGCTTTCATTAAAAACAATCTTGCGTATATACAGATAAATAATGTATGCTCTCCTAATCCTGCGTTTGAAGCTCTAGGTTCCAAGCTTACCATCGTCACTCCCAATATTGTTTTTCATGCTTACCACAGAGCCCCAGGTTTAGAACATTCTCAATTAGATTGGAACTCAGTCTTCGATAACATGCCTAATAATAGTAACACCATCATTATGGGTGATTTCAATGCACACCATGTTGCGTGGAACTGTAAAGCCT
Organism: Andricus curvator; assembly: GCA_932195095.1. Taxonomy (NCBI): domain Eukaryota; kingdom Metazoa; phylum Arthropoda; class Insecta; order Hymenoptera; family Cynipidae; genus Andricus; species Andricus curvator. The sequence goes on from CAKNYM010049118.1 coordinate 19,626, forward strand.
CTGATCGGAACGGCGAAAAACTTCTCTCGGCTCACTCTGATTCTGACACCTTTTTACATAATTATGATTCGTTCACGTACTTTCGTAATAACTCTAATTATTTTTCTAATCTCGACCTCGTTTTTTCCTCTAATAACATTTCTGATAACATTAATGTTCTTGTTAATGATGAAACTTGGGGCTCTGATCACTTCCCCATTTTCATTGACATTAATGTCAACAAAAGCATCTACCGTAAAAAATCTTTTAATATTAAATCCACTCGCACCGACTGGCAAAAAGTAGCTTTAAATCTAGATGAAAATTATGACAAGTTATTAACTGCTGACTACTAATCTTCCAGTCCTTGCGAAAAATATACTATTTTCACTGATATTATTAAAAATGCCATTCGGTCCAATACGCCAGTTAAAAAAATTGTAAACAATAACGTCCACAGAAATCCAGTTCCCTGGTGGGATTCGGAATGCGATAAGGTTGAAAGACTTAGAAGGGCAGCTTTTAAAAAATGGCGTCTTTCTAAAAACCAATCTCATTTTATACAATATAAAAAAGCAGCTGCAGTAGCTCGCAAAACTTTCAAACTTAAAAAAAGATTCAATTTTCGCACCTTTGCTGAATCACTGAACTTTAACATTAATCAAAAATACGTATGGGATAAAAGCAAATTACTAAAAAATAAATGGACTAAAATCTCATCTACTAGTATTTCCGAAAACCATCAGAACTCTGGCTCTATTAATGACGCTCTCGATCGTATCAGCCCGAACTGGTGTCAAAATAATCCATCGATTTTACCCAATTGTCAACCTAACAATCTTCTCGACTCTTTGTTTAATTTTGCGGAATTTAATGTTGCCCTCAGCGGTAAAAGCTCCAGGTCCTCTTGCGGTGTCGACGAGCTTGACTATGAAGCTATTCAACGACTACCACTTAAGTACAAACTCATCTTAGTCGACATATTTAACGCCTTATATCAGTCTGGCTCTTTTCCTGCTGAGTGGAAACAATCCTATATTCATTTTATTAATAAACCTAACGGTAAAGGTGTCAGACCAATTGCTCTTACTTCGTGTCTTTGCAAGGTCTTCGAAACTATGTTGAAAAATAAATTGCAATGGTGGATCGAAACTAATATTATTCTCCCTGATTTTCAAACCGGATTTAGGAAAGGTCAATCCACCATTGACAATCTAATTGGCTTAACTTGCTGCCTTTCTAGACATCGAGGCCGCCTTTGATAATGTGAACGTAGAAATACTCCTTGTAAAGGTAGCCGAAATTGGCTGTCCTCTCATTTTCATTAAATTCATTTAACAGCTTACATGGGAAATTGTGATTCACTCACAAGTGCTCGAAAATAAAACCAGAACAGTTAGCAAGGGTGTTCCTCAAGAAGGGGGTTTGAGCCCGTTAGAGTTCTGTATATACATTGCCTCCATTTGTAATCAGCTACCTAAATCTGTCAAAATAGCTAAATTCGCGGACGACATTGCGCTTTACTGCAAGCGTCGTCCACTTTCCTCTTGTAAAAATCTTCTCGAAAAATCAATTAATATTATTTCTGTTAACCTCCAGAAGATTGGTTTAGATTTAGCTCCTTCAAAAACCGTTTTCATGCGCTTTAATAAAACTGGTACAAAACCGGATGAGTCGTCTATCCAAGTCAAAAACTGTGTTATTCACTCTAGTGAAACTGCACGTTTTCTCGGGATTCTTTTTGATTATCAGCTCACCTTCAAACAACATACTAGTGCTATTATTAAAAAGACTCATAGGGCGAACAATATTTTAGAATACTTGCGTGGTGTTAAGTGGGGCTCAAGCCCGGGCACGTTACTCATACTTTACAAAAGCTATGTTCGCTCGATCCTAGAATATGGTTGCTTTGTTTACTATCCGAACACACTCGAACAATCTAGGGCTCTTGAAAAAATTCAATATGCGTCTATTAGATTAGTGCTCGGTTATCGAAACAGTACGCCCACTAATATTCTATTATCAGAATCCAAGCTTCCTTTCATTGAAGAACGTGTCATTTTCTTGTGTAAAAACTATATCAACAAAGTAATGTCTAATTCCGGCCTCATTGCACATAAAAATATCTTACAGATTTTCAATAAAACTCATAACAATTTTAATAAGCTTAAGAATAGCAAACGTCCACTTATCAGATGCATTAAAAACTCCAATTTTAATAACGAAGTAGTGCAAAGCAGCAGTAGATATGCCATTTACCAGTATAGTATTGAGACTCTTTTTAATACTATCGATATTGATACTGATTTCGGTCGTATGCTCAATAAATCAGATAATCCGAACACTCTTATACTCAACCGTCTCATCGCTAATAATGCTTATGCGATTTTTACGGACGGCAGTAAGATTGCCGATGGAATTTTGGTGGGCGCCGCGACTGTTTGCGATTGCCATTCAACTACAGTTATCAATAGTCTTCACAGTTCTGCATCTATCTTTACTGCTGAATGTCTTGCTATCAACGAAGCAGTCAAGCTAGCTATCAATTACCCTAATCAAAATGCCATAATTTTCACCGATTCTCTGAGTGCGCTGTTATCCCTTAAAAACATCAGTCTTAGTATCAAAACTAATCCTTTTATTCTTAAAATTAGGCAAAAAATGCACTATTTTCAGAATCTGACTTCAAACAATAGTAGTATTCAACTCGTCTGGATCCCAGTGCACTCAGGAATTCTCGGCAATGACAAAGCTGACAACCTAGCAAAAACTGCAACCGCTATTGCTACTAATTCCTAACTGCGAATACCTTCTACTGATCTTAAAATGTATCTGAAAAGTCCTGCTCGCAACAACACTCTCCGTTTGCTTTGTGAGGAAGGAGCAAGTAAAGGGAAACTTTATTTTGAACACTATCACAGTAATAATGCCAAACCGTGGTTCACCAAATTTAAACTTTCGCGCAAGGTTATAACCACTATCAATCGCTGCAGATCTGGTCATTACAATTTGAAGTCCTCTCTTTTCAAGATCGGTCTATGCAGAGACACTGTTTGCGATTGTAACTACGAGGTACAAGATCTTGATCACATACTATGTCAATGCCCCTGTTCGATGGCCAAAGATCTAAATTCATTGCAAGTCTCAAATCACTAAACTTGTTCCTTCCATCTTCCAGCACAGTATTATTAAGTAATTCAAACGCTAAAATTGCTCGGTCTCTATGTAAGTTTCTCGATGACTGTAACCTAGCTATATAATTTATAATCTGTGTAACTTACTTGTACTTCCATTCATATGTATGATATTTTTTTGTCAGCAAAATAACTCTCTCTCTGGGTTACTATTGCTTTAATAAATTTAAAAAAAATAAAATAAAAATAAGTAGTGTTATATTCCGCATTTTAGTCCTTATTAGGTGATTTCACGAATTCATGGTCTTTCTCAAAATATTGTTAATGAAACATTTTTTATAAATCATGCTGTATCTCCTTAAATAATTGAAATTGGAACAAATTTGTTTTTGAAACTATTAGGTGTTATTCAAATAAACAATTTTTGTCGAATGCAATTTTTTGTCTGCCTGTTACTTTTTGCAAAAAAAAACATATTATACTAATCAAATTTGTATACCTTCTTTATGAATATTTTGCAGATTCGTCTTCAGAATTAATTAGATTATGATATCACGCCAACGGCGATACCACGCTGAAAACACCAGTTCTCGTAAGATTACTGAAGTTAAGCATTGTTGGGCGCGGTTAGTACTTGGATGGGCGACCGTTCAGGAATACTGCGTGCTGTTAGCCCGTCGTGGTTGTGGTGTGTCCACATTGGTAGTAAATATCCACCTAGAAACACTACCCGGATCGGATAGTGAGGCAATGAACTTTCGAGTTCGAACTGCTAATAAATTTTTTTTTATGATATCACGCATACAATTTCTTGTCTTGTACACATTTTTGCATCAGGCCCATTATTTAAATAAAAGAATCAAGTTTAATCTATAATCGGACTTAAAGAAACTTGCTTGAAAAACATTTATGAGCTTGTTTTATATAAACAATGGATGACATGCAAAAATGTGCACAAGAAATGTTATGCGTGTCATCATAATCTAGTTAATTCTAAAGACGAACCTGTAAAATATTCATAAACAGGGTGTCCACCCTACCGGGAATTAAATAACAATGATATTCTTAATGGGTAAAAGTAACTTTATATTACTATATTTAACTATTTTGTTGAAAATTCGTTTTTTTTTTATTTGAAAATTTTTTTACTCAAAATTTAACTGTTCCATTTTTGGTTGAAAATTTATCGTTTTTAGTTACAATTTAAAGTATCTGGTTGAAAATCCATGTATTTTATTGAAAATTCGTTCTTTTTGGTAAAAAATTAATCTTCATGGTTCAAAATTCATGTTTTTTCTTCAAAATTCAACATATTTTTTGCAATTTTTCTCTCTTGGCAGAAAAATATTTCTCAGTTAAAAATTCAACTGTTTTTGATTAAACATTAAAATATTTTTTAGTTGAAATATCATCTACTACATTTTTCGTTCAGAATTCATCTTCTTTGAATGAAATTTAATTACTTAGTTAAAAATTGTAATTTCTGTGTTAAAAATTAATTTTTTGGTTAAAGATTCGTCATGTTAATTGAAAATTAATCTTTTTGGTTGAAAAATGAGAAAATGGAAAGGAAAGGTAAAGGGGGTATTGTTCTAGGAAATAGGAGAATATACTCGTTAGCGTACGCGGACGATGTGGTGCTTCTGGCAGAGAATGAAAGTGGAATGAACTTGCTAATGAAAGGATTCGAAGAGTACGTGAGAGAGAAAGACTTGACAATAAATGTGACGAAGACAAAGATAGTATGTTTCAGGAAGAGAAAGAATGAAGTAAAGTATGGATGGAAGATAAATGGGGAAATGGCGGAAATGGTAGAAGAATTTTGTTATTTAGGATGCTGGTTCGAAGCGGGAGGTGGAAGTGAGCTGCAAGTGAAAAAAAGGATGGAAAGTGCGAGTAAGGTGATGGGTCAAGTGTGGGGGATTGGAAAACGAAGATTCAAAGAGGACTGGAAGATGAGAGTATGGCTGTTTGATTCATTGGTATGGTCTGTGATGTGTTATGGAGTGGAGATTTGGGGATGGAAAGAGTACAAAAAAGTAGAAAACATGCAAGAGAGATTTCTGAGATGGGTTATGGGAGTCAGCTGGAACTGTCCAGGTTATATGTTGAGAGAAGAAACAGGGAGAGAGAAATTGGTGATAAGGCAGAGGAGAAGGGTATGGAATTTTGAAGAGAAACATAAAAGTGGTAAGGGAAGCAAAGTTGCACAAGCATGCCTGCAGGAAATATTAGATAGAGAGAGGAGAGGAAATACGGGACTTTCAAGATGGGAGGAGGAGAGATGGAAAGTTAGAAGAGAATGGAGAATGTGTGACGATGGGAGGGAGTGGCAGGTAGTAGAGAGGGAAATGAGTAAGAAGCAGGAAGAGGAAAGGTGGGAAAAGATTATGGAGTCGAAATATAATAAATGGTATAGATTCATCAAGATGGAAGGGGTCCCAGAATATCTAGGGAAATTAAAAAAGGAGTGCAGGTGGTCCAGGATGATACGTTTCAGAATGGGAGAAGGTATGAATGAGTGTAAATATTGGATGAGTGAAGAAATGAAAGTGTGTAGGGTATGTGGGTATGAAAGGGAATCTTGGGAGCACGTGTTGGAGAGATGTACAGGGGAAGAGGAAGGGGAAAAAAGCGTGGTAGATAAAGTTAGGTGGATACTGAGCGGTTGTGGACAAGGGGAAAAGTGGGTTAAGAGCTTGGAAGAGAGAAGAGAAGAGAGAATGCATGGGAGGGGAGAAAATCAAAATGCAAGTATGGATATGGAAAATTAGTGTTGCGAATATTTTAAAAGCTTGAAGAATAATGGTAAGAGGAAACGGAAGCCCTGGAAGGTCTCGCGCATTTGCTAGATAATAGTAATTAGCTAGTAAGATAATGGTTAAGAACTTGTAAATAATAAAAAGGCGAAGCGATTATAGATTAAGATAAGCATAAGGCATAGTGGTTAAGTGAAATTGTAAAATATGTAAAGGGAACGGAGCCCTTAAACCCGTAAAAGGGAGAGTAATAAAATACAACTATTTTAGTTGAAACTTGAACTATTTTGTTGAAATTTCATTTTTTTTATTACTTGAAAATTAATTTTTTTAAACTGAAAATGTAACTATTTCAGTTGAATATTTCGCCATTTTAGTTAAATTTCATCTCTTTGGTTGCACATTAATTTTTTTAAATAAAAATTTAACAATTCAACTTTGGACTCAGGAATTATTATTTTTTTTTAGTAGAAAATTCCCAGTTTTTGGTAAAAATCACATTTTTGGTTGAAAATTTTATTTTTTTGGTTGAAAAGTCAATTATTCCAGTTGAAGATACATCATTTTAGTTGAAAATTTAACATCTTGGTTTTATATATTTTGTAAAAAAATAGTCTTTTTTGGTAGAAAATTATTCTTTTTGGTTGAAAATTCTATTATTTGGTTAAAAATTCATCTTCTTGCTTAAAAATTCAATTATTCTAGTTAAAGATTCATCATTTTAGTTGAAAATTCATTTTCTTGCTAATATCTTGTAATATAATTTTTCAAAGGATTCTCATTTAAACATATTAATGAAATCCCTAGAAACTGAGAAAAAACATTATTTATAAGAAACTCGCGAAACTGTACACATATTCCGAGTCAATTGTTTAAAAAAATGAGAAATACTTTAATAGCTCCGTACTATGATAAACTGTACCTAAAAAAAACGGGAATTATCAGGGAATTTTTTTCCAGGATGTGAGTAGACACCCTGATAAACAATGCATAAAAATCGACTATTACAATATACTTCTTTTGACGTTTTTTGCCAAAAGTAACAGACATACCAAAAATTGCATAGAACAAAAATGGTTTATTTGAATAACACCTAATAGTTTAAAAAAAAATTTTTTTTCCGATTTCGATCATTTTAGGAGACAACTTTCAGAAAAAAACGCAACGTACAGAAAAGGGCTAAGAGAGTTTTTCAAAAAGGTTTGGAGGGGTATCAATTTTCTTTTCGAATATTTGGTCTCTCGTCCCATTATTACGAGATGAGATTTTATGAGACAAGTGAGATTGATTGGTCAAAGTTATCCAAATTTCGAAGGCTAATTCCTCGGCTTGTAATGATTATTTCAAAAATTAAAAAATTAATAGGTGTAGATTCTTTATGAAAAAATTAACTTATATAAAAGAAGTGAAGCGGAAAGCAAACGAAAAGCAACGATTAATTAATGCAAGAAATAAGAAATAAAAAATGAAGTGTGCCTATCAAAATTCAACTTCATAATACTGTAGGAAATTTTAATTTTTCTCTACAGGATCTAATCTTCAAACAATGGGAAGGTTGCGCAGGCCAGTAACTGTCCGCTCGCTAGCAATGGGGGCCTGGCGCGGCGGAGAAAGCAACAGCCCGCAAGACCTTCCCATTGATACTAGGTTGGAGTCGGTTGAGAAAAATCAAAATTTGGTAAAATAATAATTAATCGAATTCATATTAGATAATATATAATATATATATAGTTAAAAGTTTGTCATAAGGACAACCGCAGGATTTCGCCGGGAGCGGGTGCTAATCTGAAAAATTGCACCCGCTCCCAGCGAAATCGCGGTAAAATTTCAGCTGTAACCACGTCTCACGACCGTGAGATAGGTGGTTACAGTCTGCGACGAACTCAATACGATGGTCCGGCAAAAGTCTCGTGCACCCTGTGGACACGGAGCGACCCAAGGACGACCGCCTTCTGCATTTTCCCCGCAAGTGTCTCAGCATTTTTATGACACGCAGGGATGCTTTTCAGGCTATTAACCAGTGAAACCTTGGCACTTCCAAGAGCGCCGATGATCAAGACGATTAGCTTAACAGAATATTCCGGGTATAACCGTCGCAACTCCCTTATCAGGTCTTTATACCTCTCTTTCTTTTCTTTCTCCTTGGCTGTGACGTTTTTGTCAGCTGGTGCCGAAAATTCGATAACGAACATGGTTCGTTTCTCGAAGTCAAGGAGAACTATGTCAGGCCTCGAGTGCGCAACAGAAACAATTGTCGAGAATATGAAGTTCCAGTATATGCGGCACTTCTCATTTTCGACAATTGACTCTATTTCTCCAGGAGCGTTTAGCGGAGAGGTATTTGGGCTAATGCCATAAGAGTGACAGAGATGGTAATAAAGCACTCTTAGTGCCGCATTGTGCCTTTGGATGTAGGTCGTTCCCGCATGAGTTGGACAACTAGATAGTATGTGTCCTAGATGCTCGGGGTGTGCATGACACGCTCTGCAACTATCATCGGGAATGTCTTGGCTCAAAATGTGGCGGCGGTATGCTAGAGTGGAAATGACACCGTCTTGACATGCCAAAATGAAGCCCTCCGTGCCCGACTTCAATCCGGGTGATCTAAGGAAAGCAAACGTTAGCTCATACGACATCGACTGATCTTCCACATTTCTGTGGAAGATGCCGTGCATCCTCTTGTCGAGGAGCTGTTCGTGGAAGTTTTTCTCCTGTGCTTTCTTAATCCGGGCCTTCAGGAGTGAGTATTCAAGATGGATAAGATTTGATGCATTTTGCTCACCCCTAATATTGAAGTCAAGGCCGCGTGTTTCAGCAGCCTCCTCCGCTGCTTTGTACAGAAACGCCCCTTTTCCCACTTCTTCGTGTTTCCTGACCATTTTAAGAAGAGGGTCTTGTCCATTTGCAACTATATGTGCTGTACCCAGAATGAGTCTGTTGTGAAGACATTCAAGATTCAGTATTCCTCGACCACCTAGGCGGCGTGAGATGTAAAGTCGCGGAACAGAAGACTTAAGGTGCATGCTCTTGTTCATGTGCAAAACCTTTCGCGTCCCGATATCAAGGGATCTGAGCTCGTCCTTCGTCCATGGAACCACTCCAAATGAATAGAGTACTACCGGGACGGCAAGCATGTTCGTTGCAGATACTTTGTTTCTCGCCGACAGTTCGGAAGACCAAATCTGCCGGATGAGACGTTTGTATCTGCATCGGAGAGTATCCTTTATAGATGTCGCGTCCTGAATGCGGCTCTGTGGCACGCCCAGGTATGTATAGGTCTCTCCAGCGCAAAGGTGTCGTATAGCGCTTCTGTCAACGAGCTCAGGATCTTCGGGGATGCCATTAAGTTTTCCTTTCTTCAAATTAACCTTGGCGCATTTCTCTAACCCGAATTCCATTCCAATCTCTTGAGTGTACTCTTTGACAATTTTCAGAGCTAGATGTAGTTTCTCTTGATTCCTAGCATAGATCTTAAGATCATCCATGTAAAATACATGAGTGACCTTATGCTTTCGGTTTCCAGGTTTTCCGCAGAGATACCCTTCGGAATGGCGAAGTGCGAGAGATAGTGGCAATAATGTGAGGCAAAAGAGGAAAGGGCTCATGGTGTCGCCCTGAAATACACCTCTCTGAAAGGTGATACTGTTAGTGATCACACGATGTTTTCCAGATGAGATAGTAAATCTGGTTTTCCAAAGCGGCATTAATGTCTCTATGCACCTCACGATGTGTGGATGAACCTTTAGGCTTTCTAACAGACAGATGATAAGTCTATGGGAGGTTGAATCGAAAGCTTTCCGGTAATCAATCCAGGCCATCGATAGAAATCGCTGATAGTATGCTGCGTCTTTACAGACACATCTATCGATGAGCAAGTTCTCCCGACATCCCGCTACGCCTTTCTTTGAGCCACGTTGTTCATACATCTCTCGCCATACAGGTCCAATTGTCCGAACAATTCTATCATTTAGGATAGCTGTGAAGATCTTATACAGTGTGTTCAGACAAGTTATTGGCCTGTAATTCTTAGGGTCAGCTAAGTTGCCCGTCTTCGGCAGGAGCACTGTGCGCCCTTCCACCAACCACCCCGGAATAGGCTCTTCCGACTTTAGATATGAGGTAAAAATTCGGGCCAGATGCTGGTGGGTTGAAGGAAACTTCTTCCACCAGAAGGTCTTGATGCCATCTGGTCCCGGAGCGGAATAGTTCTTCATGCCTCTTAATACGTTTTTCACCTCCTCGGTAGTGATAGGTGGGCATTCCTCCTCAGCTGTGATGAGGGCATTGCACAGCTCCTTGAAGCTGTTTATGTTCTTTGAGCCTTCTTTAAGTGGATGTTGGACTTCGTAGACTTCTCTCCAAAATGCTTCGACCTCCTCTGGTTTGGGCGGATGGTCGACAGTAACTGGAGGGTCTTGGAAGAGTCGAGATGGGTCAGACGAAAACTGTTGATTTTCTCTGACCCACCTCTCTCTCCGCTCTAGACTTCTCCTAGCGTCAGATAGTACTCGTATTCTGTCAACAATATGCTGCCTGATGATCAGTAGCTTTGACTTGTTGATTGTGTGATGACGGATCCGCAGTTCGCGCGTGAACTGTCGAACCTTGGCAGTGAAAGTCCTGCCAGATGTTATGTAGTCAATCACACACTGAATGCGGGACGCGTACTGTCTTGCCCAGCCTATATTTGTGCTAAGTTGATGCATTCGTCTTTTGGTCTTATGATCAACCGTTGGTTTTGTTTTACGGTTTGCATCTGTCAAAGTTCTCGCTGCATTGTACACACTACAATTGATAGTCCAGAGGTCGGATTCTTCGGAAAAATCTCCACGAAGCTCATCATCCAGTTCAGTCAGATCTTTGGGCTTGGGAGAAACCTGAATGTTGATGTTTCTCCGGGTCTTGAAGCATCGTTCTCCCTCTATTGGATGCCTGTTCGAGGCTGGTCTCAGTGTCGCCTCTCTTTCTCTGTTGCCGGCTTGTTCTGGCTGCGGTTGTGTAGGCGCTCCGCTTATATAACCCCTTTTCCGGAGGTCCTCGGCACGGTTTCGCAGCCGTTTTTGCGAAAAATCCGAGAGCTCTGGGTGTTTCTCGCACCACAGAGCATGCAGTCACGCCATGTAACCTTTTCGTTCAGGGGCCATACTGGTATCATAGCACTCCAGCAGGTCGTCCCTGAGTCGATCCGTCCACTCAAAAGTAACGAGATTCCGCCGGTCAATCGCATTGACTCCGTCTTGATTGGCTCCCCCAACTCTAGGGTAGTCGGCATTGTTGTCCGACCCATTGTCGGGAGCCCTGCGCGTTCGATTGTTTTGAACCGCACTTCCTACAACTATGTTTGGTGTTGTCATTGTTGTTCCCACGAGCAGATAGGGAAAAGGGTTAGTCCATCCTTGTAGAGCCCCGCGTGCAAGGATAAGGCTGATACTCTGAGAGGTCGCCCGGTATCCCAGAGTCACCGTTTGAGACACCACACCCAGGTGCCATTCAGCTGTCGGCACGGTTGTTACGCCGCCGCTTAGGGGTTATTCCTTCGGGACCATCCCTGGACAATTGTCCGCGACTGCTTATTAATTATTGTAACCATATTCAGCAGAAACCCTTGGTACAGGGACCCTCTATCCGCAACCCGAGGACGCGTCCGGTGGCTTTGTCATAGGCCCTTCGGTTCGAATCCCAAGGAATCAAAACCGAATACCGAATGGCGTATATATATATAATATATATATATATATATATAATACATAATATATAATATATAATATATAATATATATAATATATTATATATAATATATATATGTGACGCGATCTGAAGAAAGACCCCTAAGCGGCCAAACGTAAATATTATAGGAGATGCAGAAGTGGCGACGGGCCGATAGAACGACAAAGAACGACAATGTTTACACGCTTGTACTGAATAAATTATTAATGATGGAATTTTTTTTAACTATACCATCTTAAAGAGCAAGTTCGAATCTACGTAAAACATTAAAAATCAGAAAATCGATTTTTGGCCGCTTAGGGGTCTTTCTT
>CAKNYM010049118.1:56880-78763 GCA_932195095.1 Andricus curvator
AGGATGGTCATCAATTGACCCATCTTCTATACATGGATGACCTGAAGCTGTACGCTAGTTCGGACAAGAGACTGCAGCAAGTGATCGATGTCACAAAGCAGTTTTCCAACGATATCCATATAGAGTTTGGACTAGATAAATGCAGAACAGTGCATTTAATCAGAGGAAAATTAGGGACCGCAGAACAAGAGAACGATTTCGTGAATGACATCGAGGCAATGGCTGAGGGCGAGTCATATAAATACCTGGGTATTCTCGAATCCAAGGGTATTCAGCATACGATAGTTAAGAAAAGCCTAACGACTGCCTTCACTGTAAGACTCAGATTGGTTCTGAAGAGTTCTCTTAACTCGGCAAACAAGATCAGGGCAATGAACACCTATGCCATCCCTGTTCTCACGTACTCCTTTGGGCTCATCAAATGGTCGAACACCGACCTAGAACGATTAAACAGAATCATCCGGGTCGAAATGACGAAACACCGTATGCACCACAGTAATTCGGCGATTGAAAGGGTAGTTCTACCACGACATAGAGGTGGTAGGGGCATTGTAGATGTCAGGAAACTGTGTGAGTCACAAGTTATACAGTTGCGGGACTATTGTAACAGCCAGCGAGATGTTACGCTTTGCAATACGATCTGTAAAGCGGATCTTGACTACACGCCCTTGAATTTGTCCTCAGAGGAGGCCTTGAATATCAGGGCAGAAACCATAGAGGAATTAGAAACGCAATGGAGACAGAAAGCCATCCACGGCGAACACCTCAAAACGTTAGATCAATATGAAGTGGATAGTGAGGCATCCAATATTTGGCTGAGAAAGGGAGTCCTGTGTCAAGAAACGGAAGGATTCGTCATTGCGATTCAGCATAGGGTTATCAGCACCAGGAATTATCGCAAACACGTGTTACATCAAGACGTGGTTGACCGGTGCCGATTATGTGGAGATACCAACGAATCCATCGAACACATTATTGATGGTTGTCGCGTAATGGCTCAAAGAGAATATACGCACAGACATAATGATGTGGCGGGCATTATACATCAACAACTTGCCCTAAACCTAGGACTCTTAACAGAATGGATGCCTTTCTATAGATACATTCCAATGCCCGTTTTAGAAAATGAAGATTACATATTATATAGGGATGTGACCATCCAGACGAATCATTTCATCCGAGCCAATCGACCTGACACCGTGATGCGAGAAAAAAAGGTATTGTGATTTCGACTACAGGCAATGTGCACGCAAGATGCAGTGAACATCTTGAACATTTAGGAGTTAGTAGGATACTGGCGGCGGTTCAGAAGGTGGTTTTATTAAACACCTGTCGCATTGTAAGAAACTTCCTAGACCATCAGGAAGCAAGTGACTAAGAACCTATGGCGTGATACATGGTAGCTCTAAGAAAGCATCCAGAGGCGACTGTTGTCACCTCCACCACTCGCGGCCGCTGTGTAAGGATAACAGCGGTAAGGACAAACTGCAAACTACACCATGCTCCTAATTTTGTACCTACAACATCATCGCAAATGATTTCAAACATCGTATTAAAATAACTTATAACATCCTCATCTCATCAGTCACTTGACTTAGTCCGTGGCTATGACGAAAAACCGCGTTCACCCGAGAAAAAGTTTGAAAAAAAATAACATGCCGCATCGTCCGGAGTTTTCTGGGCGTGAACAATGAGCGGTGAAAGTGATTAATTTTTTAACTTTCTTTTTTGTATATGTGTGTGTCCGTGAGTGTGTGCGTGTGTAAAGTTGTGTGTGCATGTCAATTATCGTCAAAGTTGATTTACACTACTTCAAAATTATATAGAAAGACCCTTCTACTCTATGTCTCTATCATAAGTTTCCCTAATCTCTCACATAACGCAGTTTTTGGCAGACTTGCGTAATAAAAAACAAAGATTTTGCACGAAAATTACATTTTTCTTTACTTTGCCCAAATTGTTTATAAAAATACCAATTGTTAACACTTATCAATATTCTGTCACTGACTGAGAATTATTCTATTGGCCTAACTCAACCAGGCCGTTAGACTAATTTGAGGCTTAAGTTACAGATCTTTAGAGGGCTTTAAACACTTCAGATTATTAGAACAATAACCTGCAAAAGTTCTATCAGGCTGAATAAGCCAGGCCGTTAGAGAAAAAATAACACTCGAATGTAAAATGTTTCTAACTGCCAGCCGTTAATATTGTTCAGGCTTTCAGTTAACTCCCTGATTTTCCTAACAGCTTTCAACATATATATTGCAACACTTTAAGACCATAACGTTAAAGCTTCAAATCGACAGTTCAAAGTCGCATGATAACTGAAGACCAATGGGGCAAATTCTATTACTGCAAGAAGAATTTTATTAATTGAATACTTTTTTTTAAATATGTAAATAAAAAACTTGCATGAACTTTCGAAAAGTGCATACCTCTGATTTTTTGAAACCCCCCGAGTTAAAATATATCGTCTTGCGTTCGTCTTGGCTCGTCTTGAGTTCGTCTCCAAGACGGCTATGTCTCGCTGGCGGCCAGGGGCGAGACTTAGGAGTCAAAGATGTAAGTCTTGAGTTTATGACTAAGGTTTACGACGGGCTTTGAAGACAAGTCGAGGTGGACTTGTCTTGAGACAAAACGTTTTATTGTCAGTCTGGAAACTAGTCTAGGTGGACTTGTCTTAAGACGAGAAGTTTAAGTCTTGAGAAATAATCATAATTTTTTCTAAAGAAAATTATATTACCAATTTATGGCTTTAATATTTACCAGGCTCAAAATTACGAAAGTTTTTGTTTGTCAATTTTATTGTCCATTATACTCCTACCTCTACAAACCATGGACCCCAACGTCAGGGCCTGCCATTTTCAGGAATCAGGTAGCTAGGCTGGGACCAAACAGTTGACATCTGCTGAGGATTAAAATTTTATAACCGATAAAACTTTGTAATTTTGTAACAGCTGATTTTTAAATTAAAAATTTGGAAACTGTCGGTCTCGAAAACTACAGGCATATAAAATTTTCCGTTAAAAGATTAAAACTGTGATTTTCTACAAGTATCTAGTGAACTGCTCGTGATAGAAAAAAATGGATAACAATTTTATATTTGCCAGCCTGAGAACATAATTATTGCAGTCAAACAAAATTAATAATACATAAAAAATAAATTCCATGAAGATAAATAATATAAACATTCTCTAAAATTTAAAGCGGATTAGTGATGACCCTCGGAGGTCTTGAGTTCGACTTGGAGACGAAAAATGAAGTCTCGCTCGCGGCCAGGGGCAAGACTTACAAAGACGTCTTGGCTATGTCTTCGATGCAGACTTAGCGAAGACGAATTATTATTTTTACTCAAGCCAGTATACTTATGTGTAAATCATGGTTTAGTGGGTTTATCTCAGCCAGTACGAAAAATTGCGAAAATATTTCAAGAAAAATTGTAGATCTTATCGAGATACATATTTATTGTTGCATGCACTTTTTTCACGAGTGATATTTTCTGAGAAAATTAGTGATTTTGATGAAGTGTTACAGATTTTAGTGCAGTATGGGCCATCTTGCTAGTTGACGTCACATACTAAAACACATTGGAAAATTTCCCCCACGTGACGTTGGAAAGGGGTAGGGTTTTGACCAACATTATATCTGTGACCAGTCACAGAGGTGCCTTCCCGCCCGCACAAGACATTGGAATGAATCATTGGAATGGATCAACATTATTTCTGTGACCAGTCACAGGGGTGCCTCCCCCCACGTGACGTTGTGAAGGGATAGGAGTTTGACCAACAGTTTTTCTGTGACCAGTGACAGAGATTCCTTTCCGACCGCCACGAGACGCTGGAAAGGGGTAGGGATTTGACCACCAATAATTCTGTGACCAGTCACAGGGGTGCCTTCCCGCCCCTCACGAGATGTTGGAATTGGGTAGATGTTTGATCAACATTATTTCTGTGATCAGTCACAGGGGTGCTTTCGCGCCCGCACGAGACGTTAGAAAGGAATAGGGGTTTGACCAAAATTATTTCTGTGACTAGTGACGGGGGTGCCTTTCGGCTCCTACAAGAGGTTAAAAAAGATTAGAGATTGGACCAACAATATTTCTGTCACCAGTGACAGGGGTACCTTCCCGCCCACGTGAGACGTTAGAAAGGGGTAAGGGTTGGACCGAAATTATTTCGGTGCAATTGCAGAATAGGGGCGTCACCTCTGTTTTGGCTTGAAAACAATTTCTTTTCGGAAACAAACTGTTAGAATTTTTAATTGAACGATAAATGAAGCGATTTGATGAGGCAAAAGTTCAAAATTATTGTTACTTTTGTTAATATGATGTACGTAACAAACGTACGGCCAGAAACACTGTAAATAATTGAAATTGAATGGTTTTTAAAAAAACTAAAATGTATTGAGATATTTTTTTATGCCGACATAAGCTATTATGTCGACAAAAAAGGAGAGTTTCACGCACATCAGCTATCACTTG
This sequence comes from Andricus curvator, assembly GCA_932195095.1. Taxonomy (NCBI): domain Eukaryota; kingdom Metazoa; phylum Arthropoda; class Insecta; order Hymenoptera; family Cynipidae; genus Andricus; species Andricus curvator. The sequence continues at coordinate 61,361 of CAKNYM010049118.1, forward strand.
AGACGGGAGAACGCCATCTTGGCTATCGGTTGGAATTGAGATATGTATGTCACAAAAATAAAAAATAGATCTGTACTGGTCAACAAAATAATGTTGGTCAAATCCCTACCCCTTTCCAACGTCTCGTCTTCTCCCGTCTGAAGTGACAGCTGATGTGCGTGAAACTCTCCTTTTTTTCGACATAATAGCTTATATCGGCATTAAAAAATATCTAAATATATTTTGATTTATTAAAAAAACCATTCAATTTTAATTATTTATAGTGTTTCTGGCCGTACAGATGTTTAAAAGCACCTAAACGATGAGTTAAATATGATCATTCCGATATCGTGACAGGCCCATATTTGAGACATCATAGTAACAAAAGTAACAATAATTTTAAACTTTTGCTTCGTCAAATCGCTTCATTTATCGTTTAATTGAAGGTTCTAAAAGTTTGTTGCCGAACATTTTTTTCAGCCAAGATAGGGGTGACGCTCCTATTCTGCTATCTAACCATGATTTCTGTAACCGGTCACGGGAGTGCCTCTCCGCCCCCCCCCCAAGACGTTGGAAAGTGGTAGGGGTTTGACCAACATTATCTCTGTGACTATTCACAGAAGGGCCTAACACTCACTGGACCCATGTCTCTTGCACTTACTGAATTTCAATAGCGATTTTCTCAGAAAATACCAATCCTAGAATCAAAGTGTTAATAATAAAAAATGTATATTTCACTTGGATCTACAACTTTTATCTTTGAAGCTTCTGAACTCTTGTGTATTTCCTAAGATAAATTTGAAAACCCACGACTTTTATGGGTTTTGCATGGCTTTTACAGTGAAAATCAAATTTGCGGCTATCTGCACTATCATATTCGTAACTAGCGCTTAAAATTACATAGGTGTACGGAGTTTTAAATTAAGCGGTGGTATGCGCTTTTCGGAATTGCACCCAAAATCTTTATGTTAAGTGCATTCAATTTTGAAAAAATACAGGTTTCAAATCGTCAAACATCCAAAATATATATCCGTAGACCGAGCTTTAAAAAAATCTCAACAAGATTTGATAGACGTAGCTGTAATTATCGTGAAACGAGTGCGAATAGGTGATATCCAAGTTGGAAGCCTCTTGTTGGCTTTTCAAGCTTATCGCGTCATTGAAACTGAACTTTATAGCGCTTGCGATAGAGAAGGAAATAGGGAGCAGCAGGAGAAAATAAATTGTTAGAATGTTGGCAAACTGGACTAATTAAATACTAAAACCACTGTTTCCCAGTTTCGCTCCTGGGTGGAAACTCCCTCGCTGTAGGTCTTCATCGTCAAGGAGTGGGGAAAGAGGTGAAAGGAGTAGGCAAAGCGAGAAGAAATTACCAACACGAACGAGCAAAATTCTAAACGGCAAATTAAACAGAGCTGGGTGCCACTGCAAATTAAATTACTCTGCAACTGACATTAACCACATCCCCATCTTTCCAATAGCTTTCTCATTCAGTCACTCTTTCTTTATTTGTTTATTTTCAGAAACAAGATACAACAGTTTACGGAATATCTTGAATAAATATGTAAGTTCAAATGAAAAGGGCAAGGTTTGTCGATTTAATTTTAAGAGTTACTATATGAGCGTTTTTGTGGATCAAAGTCGAAATTGTGATGGATGATTTTAGGTGTGAGGGTAGTATTGTGCGGGTGATACATGGACTATTTTTCTATCTTTTCGCACTGTGTATATGCGCATGTTCCGCAACAAACCATAACAAGTGGGTGTATACTGCGCACAAAAAAAATTTATCATACATATTCTGAAAATTACAAAGATTTTCGGTACAAGGCATTTTTTTCAGAAAAAATTCAATTTTTATGTAATGACCGAAATAAATAATGCGGATTGATAGACTAATTCAATTGAAACAGTTGATTCAAATAAAGGGGGCGTCTATATATCACATTACCCCAAAAGAGATAAGGGGTCATAAAAAATATTAGTGATAATCACTTAGGAGAAGAGGGCGTTCTTAAAGCCGACCACGTGATATTATTGAATTGCAAATTTACAGTTCCAAAAAATCCTTTTTATGCTTCCCTGTATTTTATGTAAATTTTCCACATTTTACGAAATGACGAATATTTTTTATCAAGCTATTTTCAAGTCCCTGATTGCCGTTCCTGTATACCTGTGTGTACCTGTGTACCGGTGTACCTGTGTACCTGTGTGACTACATGCTTACCTCTAAGTCAGTATGTACACCGAAAAAACGATATTCTAATTTTAAGAATTTCCCACTAAGTTTAAGAATATTTGCAACTTAAATAAGCGCCAAGAATATATTCTTAATGTACGACGGAGGCCCTCTTACCTTATGAATATATATTCTTGTCTAATTGTAAGAATTCCTCACTAAGTTTAAGAATAGTTGCATCTGAAATCTGTCGCAATAATTGTATAATAAGTGACGATCTCGAAGAAATGCAACCAATTCTGAGGATAAATCGTATGTGCACATCTCTAACTCTATCTCTTTCTCTTCGCAGAGAACGTTAAAGTGAGAAAAGTTTGATGTCACACGTCAACGAATAAATAATGTAGAGGTTATGTCTCGGTGTGGCACGCTGGTATTCAACCTCAATGTGACATCAGACCTTTCTCACCCTAAAATTTTCTGTAAAGAGAAGGAGATGGATGTGCGCACGCGATTAATCCTTAGAATTGGTTGCATTTCTTCGAGCTTGTCACTTATTACGAATTCGAAAAACTGATCGAAAAGCGCGTCGCACAAAACATTAAAAGAAATGATTGAACAGAGCAAGGCGCATTTTCCTTTGCGCATTTCTTCTTTCCCCACTAGTATTGCTGCATACTGGCCATTCTGGATACTGTGGCTTCTGAAGTTAAATATCAACAATTTTGTATTTTTTACTGCGCTAATTTAGCCTTGTACTTGTACTCAAGAGCTTTATGATGCTTATTGCTTTTCTAACTTTTAATTCTTTATGTGCCTTATTCCCTGTTTTAAAATGTAATGAAGCGAACTGGATTTTGCTGGTTATTACTCTCTGTTACTTTAGTTTCATGGAAAGGTATTTTCAATTCATTTGCGTATTTCAGTCACTTCTATATTTAACTATACTTGAACTTTATCTATCACTCTCATAATGGAAACTTTGAATATTTGTCACGTTAACGCTCAGTCTTTACCTGCCCATCACCTTGAATTTAAACATCACTTTATATCCTGTTCCTATCATATCATAGCCGTATCCGAGGCCTGGCTCACGCCTAGCATTTCTTCGAGTCTCGTAGCACTTGATCATTACACACTTTTCCGCAGAGATAGAGATGAGAGAAGAGGGGTTGAGGTCTGTATCTATATTCATGCCAGCTTAAAGGGTATACAGGTGGGAGTGGGTCCTCTTGCCAATTATCCTACTGCTGAGTACCTTTTTATCAAGGTTTCGTCGCCTCAGGACAGTGTGTTGGTGGATTTAATTTACAAACCTCCTAACGCTTCCTACGACAGGGAACTTGAGACTGACATTTCTAACCTTATACCCAATTATAATAACATTGTACTCACCGGCGACCTAAACACAAATCCTAATGCTACCAATAATTTAACTCACTATTTAAAATCAGCAGTGTTCTCTACCGGATTATCTATAGTTCCCCATGATACCACCCACCACACTGATCATTCTAGTACATGGATTGACTTGATGATTGTTGACGATTTAGACAAGGTAATTTCTTCTACTCAATACTCAATCTCATTCCTCTCAAGCCATGATCTTATCAGCATCCAATACCAGTTCTCTTTTAATCCCTCCTCTAGTGTAACTCCTCTGTCCATACGCAATCTCTAAAATATAAATGAAACTGAATTTCTTGAGCACCTCTCTACTTATGACTGGAGAAGCATTTTTACTGAAAAGAATATAAATAGAAAGGTGGTTTGTCTGACTACATTTTTATCTCCAGCCTTTGATAATTTTGCGCCTCTCCATACCCTTAAAGCAAAGAAGAAGTCCACTCCTTGGATCACTTCTTATATCAAAGATTTAATAAAAGAAAGAGAGAAAAAACGTAGATTGGCTAAAAGAACAAAAAATAGTATTATTCAAGCCGAATTTCGTGAATTGAGAAACTAAGTAGAAACCAAAATCCGGGATTCGTACAATCAATATAATTACAATTCTATCAAAAATAGGAATAACAATGAAAACATCTGGCTTCTCTTAAGACGGCTTGGACTTATTCCTTCTGAACACTTGTCTCCTGATAAAAATGTCTCCCCTGCAGACCTTTTGACAGCTTTGACCACAAAACCCACACTCCTTGCAAGCAGCACTCCTTCCCCGTCCTCAGTTCCCTCTACTTTTGATGATACGAAATTATTCTTTTCTCACATATCGCAAGAAACCCTAATTAAAAAACTCTTCGAGGTAAAATCAAATGCTCAAGGATCTGATGGTATTTCAATTGAAAGGATTCGCCTTGCTTTACCAGTCATTGGCCCTCTTCTCTTGCACATCTGCAATGCATCTCTGCAGATGGGAATATTTCTTGAAGCCTGGAAAGAGGCGATTATTCGCCCTGTTCCTAAAATATCTAACCCTACCTCTCTCAAAGACTTCCGTCCTGTATCTATCTTATGTGCTTTGTCTAAACCTTTCAAACGTATTGTCCATCATCGACTTACTGCACAGATTGAAACAAACAATTTACTGGACCCAATGCAATCTGGGTTCCGTGCAAGGCATAGTACACTTACAGCTTCACTTAAAGTAACTTCTGACCTTAAACTTGCAATTGATAGAAGGGAAATAACGGTTGTTGTCGTTTTTTACTTTTCGAAGGCGTTTGATACAGTTAACCATAATCTACTACTGACTAGGCTCAAATTTCTTCACCTTTCGAATATGGTTGTTAAATTGTTTCAATCTTATCTCAGTAATCGTTCTGAAAGAGTACAAATTAGCAATGGCGAGCGGTCTGATTGTGGGGAGGTTTAAGAGTGGTGTCCCTCAGGGATCCACGCTTGCACCCACTTGATTTAATATTTATACCTCTGAACTTGATAGCGAACTTCGTCATTGCAACTATCACAAATATGCTGACGACTTTAAGCTTCACCTTTCCGGGCCTATTGCCAATCTTAAGAGCTTATTTCAAAAGGTACAGGCGGATATTGATCTAGTGGTTCAGTGGGCCTTGACAAGTGGTCTCACTCTCAATCCTGCTAAAATTATGGCTATAATCATAGGACCTTCTTCCTCTCCATCACTCGAAACAATTGCAACCCTACCTCCTCTCTTTATCGATGGACGTCCTATCCCCTTTATGGAATCTGTGAAAGATTTAGGCTATATTCTTAATCGCTCTCTTACTTGGAATGAACAAGCTGCGGATATTTCAAGAAAAACCTTTAGAGTCCTCCAACAGTTTAACAGGAATAAATAATCACTTCCTACTTCAACGCGTATCCTCCTAGTTGAAAGCCTAATCCTTCCTTTCTTTGACTACGGTTGTGTGGTATATGAAGATATTACTGATGAGCTGAATGCTAAGCTTGAGCGTACGGTTAATGCTTGCATTCGGTTCATCTATAACATCACAAAAAGTGAACATATTACTCAGTACAGAGAAAGAGCAGGACTTCTTAACGTCGCCAAAAGAAGACAATTTTTTATGGATAATTTGCTTTATAGCCTATTCAGTAATGAAGCTCCGCACTATCTTCTTAATCTCTTCCATTTTATTGAAAAAGATCAACCAACACATTCCAAACTCCGTGAAAGAAAAACAGTACAAAAAATTCAGCCACACCGCACGTGTAAAATGCAAAGGTCTTTTGTTATTCGTGGTGCTCGCCTTTGAAACAAACTACATATAAGCATTAGAAATGCACCTTCACAATTTCAGTTTGGAAAACTCCTTTTTGATTACTTATTTAACACATCAAATCCTTCCCTCGAAATCACACATTGGTAATACTTAAATCCTTAATTAAAAATATATATGAGTGTGTGTAGGAATGCGTATTTACTTTTAAGTATGTATATTTGCGTATGTATATTTATAGTATCCTTCTGTGGATAGCCCACATCTAATTATGTGTACCATAGTTTATATCTTTACTCTTGTTAAATACCTTTTTTTGATTTCAATCCTCAGATCGATCGCCTTCACATTTTAATTGTAATATGTATCGCCTGTTCCTTATAGGGCTATTTAGCCCTAGGTACTTTTCATAAACAAATACAAATACAACTGTTCTCATTTTAAGAATATTTTCTCCCTTTGGTAAGAAGATACTCTTAAATTAGGAATTTCGCTTACTTCAATAAGAATATTACTAAGAATATGCCTGTAAGAACATGACACTCTTAATATTAGAATATCGTTTTTTCGGTGTACAGAATCGAGAAATTGTTTATCTACGTTGTTTTTTCCCTTCTCCAAATATAAGTTCAAAGTAAGAAATCAAATAAAGTGTCAGTACAATAGGTAGTTGTAAATATTTAGTGATAATAACGCATTTTATGAAATAATTTTTTTTAAATACTTCCGAAAAGGTCACCTAAGAATATGAACTTGACACTTGGCCTAGAAGTTCCTTTTAGACCCTAGTTGAACGCACCAAAAGGATTTTTGTCGCAGATCAATATAAATTATGTTATTAATAATTTAGACTTTTTTTTAAATTAGTTATTCTCAAAATCCCTAAAAATATTGATTTTGGACAAAAATATTGTTCACAAAATTTTTAGATCTAGTCGAAACACAAATTTCTTGTTTTCATACTTTTTTTTTTAAATTATAATTTTTCGAGCAAAATGACAAAAATGTGTTTTCAGACTTTTTGTTGGAAAAGGGAGCGTTGGAAAAGGGGTCGGCCGTTGGAAAAGGGGTTCGGCGTGAGTGGGTGGAGAGGGTGTGGTTCACATCTACTCACGCCGACCCCCTTTTCCAACGGCCAAAAAAAAACACGCGTCCTAAACTTGGGCATTTTAAATGGCCCGCACCCCCTCCCACCACTCATGCTGGCCCTTTTTTCAACGCCCCCTATTCCAACAAAAAATCTGAAAATTCATTTTTGTCATTTTTCTCGAAAAATATTAATTTTATAAAAAATAAGTATAAATACAAAAAATATGTGTTTCGACGAGATATTCAACTTTTATGAACAACATCTTTTCCAAAAGCAATATTTTCAGAGATTTTGAAAATAACTAACTTTAAAAAAAAAGTCAAAATTATTACTAACTTAATTTATATTGATCTGCACCAAAAATACTTTTGGTGCGTTCAACTAGGGCCTAAAAGGAACCCCTAGGACAAGTATCAAGTCCATATGCTTGGGTGACCTTTTCGGAAGTATACCCTTTTTTTTAAATCTTTCTTTTGATTTCCAGTGCACACTGAATAAATGTAAACACCGTTCTGCTACTGACTAAAATTTCCGAAAAAATTAATTCAATATCATTATTTTAAAGCAAGAAAATTTTTCGTTAAATCAAGTAACAGTTTTCTATAATGTTCTCTAATGAAATTCTGCAATTTTCATGGGTTAAAATATTTCCTAATTCGATATAGTGGAAAATTACCAATTGCTTCCTGATAATATTTTAATTTTTTTCGGCTGTATATGTATACTAATTAAAAGCAGGTTATAGAAATGGAAAACGTGACAAATAGAAAAGTTTAATGAAAGAACGCCATTGTGTAACATTTTCAGCTTTAGTATAACAATAAGAAGACAATATTGTAAAAATTGTAAATAAGCCACGACAATTCCTCTGACGTAACGTATTTAGAATGTACTGCATTAACATTTTAGCTTACTTTATTTCCGTTAGAATGAGGCTTCAATCTATGCATTCAAAGAAACACTGCGAAATTAGATAAAACACTGACCAACGTCACGTGCATAATTTTATATTAAACAAAATATTGTGAAACTTGTAAATAGGCTACATCACCTCCACCACCATAATGTATTTACAAGTATTATATTATACGAAGTGTCTCGTCGTCCCGAAATTCGGGATGAGTAGTTAAATATTCTTTATTAGCTTTGCTAGTCGTCCGGAATTTTCAGGATGACTAGTCCATCCCCTTTTCTAACTCCCCAAATTTTTCGGGACGACTAGGCGGAGCCTATATTATATTATGTACTTATACTTATATTACTTTAGTACAATAAACTTTTGATTTTTTTTGCCATTTCAGTGGTGAAATGCTAACATCTGACTATTATATTATTCAAACACTTGATTGGTGTTAAATGAACGACTTTTTCCTACTGTAAACGTTTTGTTGAAACACTTATATGTTTAGGCATCATTGACTTAAAAGGATCAATATATTGATAATTGTTTAGTTAATGGTACGTAGTGTTACATCGAATCGTACGTAGTGTGTTACATAATTCAAGTTAGTTTTTCAGGAACTCTCAGTAAGTTTGAGCATCTTAAGCTAATTAGTATTATTCGATGAATAATAACTTTATGTAAGACAGGCATGATTCACGCGTTTTGTCAGCGTATTAAAATAATGAGTCCATAATACACCTAGGGTATTATGGGCCCATAATTGTACGCTGCAAATATCAGATGTGGAAATGTGCTCTGGGGGGGCAAGATAAAAATAAGCTTTGATTTTTGTCAATCCTAGTGCCCTGAGGTTTTTCAAGTCGCAGAATACGAATCTGTAATGAAAATTTGGAAATAAAAAATCGCTAATCCAATATGGCGACTCAAAATTTTTTTTATTAATTGAATGTTTATAGTCGCATCAACTGCCAGGGTCATCAGAGACTGTACTATAGGGTTAATTATTAACTGTTGGGTATCTGTGGGGTGTATACCAAGGGACAGAAGTGAAGCTTTCTGAAAACACATCTAGCCTCGCTTCCTGGTTTTGGGAATCGAACCTGCGCCAGCGTGGCTGCCAAGGCTGCAGTGTTGGAACATAAGACAATCACTATGCAATATGAGCCACTCAAAATTGAAAAATCTTAAACTCGATCAATTTTTGTGAAACTTCGTGTCTGGGGGTCTTTGGGCTCAGGAATACGACTCCATGTTCCAAATTTGAAAATTCAAAATGGCTGATTCAGTATGGCTACTCAAAGTTAGGAAAATCGAAAACTCGATAGACTTTTACGGATTCGTCTTCTACGACCCCAAAACCCCGTAGAAATAAGGTTTCACGGAAATGTGCCAAGTTTTCGGATTTCTTGACATTTTCTAGACGCCATATTGAATCAGCCATTTTGTATTTTGAAATTTTGACCACGGATACGTATTCTGCCAACCCAAAAACCCATAGGCACAAACTTTTGTGAAAATTGACACAACGACTAGTAAGATACAATTTTTATACACCTTCCCTGCATTGGTCAGCACCCCCATTACCTACTGACAGCGACCCGGACCAGCAATTCTTTTCAAATATACCACGGACAGCGAAAATCGGATTAAAAACAGGCTTCTCTTAGAAATAGACTAACTCTTTAGGGAAGCGAATACAAAAATGGAAACTTCACTAAATTAAAGTTTAAAATCTCCTCTTTAGGATAAGACCAAAAACATAATTAAGTATTTTCTGATTCTCGAATTATCATAAAAAATGTGGATGCCTGTCCAACACCAAAATCGGTCCGTCTAGCGGCAACCAAGCATTCATGTTTTGTTAACACATAGAAACTAACAGACAAAAGACTACGGTCACCACTCGACCGACAGCATGTCACTTGGACACGCTTCCACATCTTTTTTATGCTAATTCGAGAGACGGTGAATATTTTACCATGTTGTGATTTAGTCACATTCTATGAACAGCCTGTTTTTGATCCGTTTTTCGTATGTGGGCGTACAATTTTAATTGTTAGTGTACAAAAATGTAAGAAAGATCAAATGTTAAAGAATTGTAATTGAAATAAAAAATAAAATGAAATAAAATATAATGTGGCATGACAGTTTCATTTTGTATGTACGTGGAATGGCCTTTATTACAGGAAACAATTATCCGCTATCGTTGTTAGCGACCAGAAAACTCCTGACTGTGGCAGGTGTTCAATAATATCGCCTGCTTTACAAGATGTCAAAATATCCCAGCTCCCAATTTTTCCAAGTGATCGGTATTATGATTATTTTTTGTTCAAATTTTTCTCGGGTGAACCCGGTTTTTTCTATAATTAGTCACAGACTATGTCAAATGCCTGTTGAGTGAAGAAGTTTAAATTTGAAAAACGATGTTTGAAACTTCTCGTGAATGTGGTGTTCTGTTGCGTTCTTCTCATTGTCACAATGACTGGCAATTGATGACTATTTGGATGCATAATTGCATCAAACTTTTCTTGGCTTTCTGAAAATTGGATCATGTGGAGTGCTGCATCTTCCTGGTGTACTATGGTTTAATATACGGTTATTTTAAACCATATTCGTCAACTGTGCACATGTCAAGGTGAAACAATATACACCTATTCCGCGTGTATTTACTCGATGTATTGCAACTATTTCATTTACAGAGTTGATTCGCGCATAACCAAGCTTTAATATTATTTGCTGAATATAATTTGTATTTATTAATCTGCTTTTGAACTTTCGCGGGCTTCTCATTCTGACTTTACTGCTTATTCTGTAATTAATAATTTTCTTAATTAGCATGCGATTTTTACCTTTAAATTATAGTTTCTCTTTCTCGACTATTTGATCGGGAGCGAACATAATATGATTCATGAAATTTCTAATTGGAAGTCAACCCTGTGTACCCGCTACACTAGTACTAATACTATTTTTCCTGCTAACAATTCTTTAAATTCAAATTTTGTTTTAATTTCTCCTGTCGAGCACGTGGCTGCAAAGACTGATAGTGTTGAGATTGCGATAACTCCTGAAGCTGCTCCTTTGACGCAGGAATTGATTTGAACACGAGAGGCTGATACCTCGAGGGTTTATTTTTCGGAATCTCGTTCTTTTACATTTCGATGGGTCCTAAAAGAAACTACGCAACTCGCGGCGGCGCGGCGGATAGAAAATACGTATCTCGTGCGCTCTATACTAAGTATATATAAATTTATATATACTTAGTACAGAGCAGGCCAGATACGTATTTTCTATCTGCTGCCGCGAGTTACGTAGTTTCTTTTAGGACCCATCGATTTGTTGTGCGTATGGACCTTGATTAATACAGTGATAACATCTCACCCCTGCTTCTCTTACCAGAAAAAAAGCTTTCACCAGAAATGTGGATCCAATGTTTACATCGGTTGATATTTCTAAACGAATCGGTCCTGAGTTTAGTGATGCCGTGATGTCTATTAGACGAAGAACCCTTGCGCATGGATCCCCTCCAGATGTCGTTGAGTTTTCCTTGGCCGTATCTAAAGTTCCCTGTACTATTTTCATCTCGGGTCTTGCCTTCAATTTTTCCTCCGTCATCTCTACCGTAAGAAGATGCTACAGATTCCAACATTATAGACATCCCGCTAACCAATGCTATTTCCGATTTCAATCGCGGATATGGAAAGTAAGCTGGAGGCCGGAGTGGTAGGAGAATTTAGGGTAGGAGGCGTTAGAATTTGGTCACTCGCGTATGCAGATGACATAGTGTTGCTGGCAAGAAGCGAGAAGGTCTTAAGGGAGATGATGAAGAGGTTGAGAAGATACCTGGATAAGAATAGGTTAGAGTTGAATGCGGAAAAGTCCAAGTTTATGGTGTTTAGAAAAGGAGGTGGAAGGGATAAGGGAGGGGGAGTGAAAGGGAAAGGCGGTGCAGGAGGTGAAAGAGTTTGTGTACTGGTCTTCTTGTTTCGGAGAAAAGGGAGAGTGGATGGTCACATAAAAGAGAGAGTGAGGAGGTCAAATGTGGTGCTGAGGCAGGTGTGGGGGTTGGAAAAGAAGTTATTTGCAGATGATTTTGGAGAGAGTGAAATTGTTTGACTCACTAGTGATGAGTGTGCTATTGTATGGAGTAGAGGTGTGGGAGTGGAAGGAATGTGAGGAGTTAAATAGGACACAGGAGAGGTATGTGAAGTGGACACTGAGGTTGACAAGGAACACGCCTAATTATAATGTCAAGAGGGTGACGGGGACAACAAGTTTAGGGATTCTAACGGAGAGTCAGGCGTGTTAATATGAGGAGAAATTTTCGGAAAAGGGGGGAAGTAAGCTGGTTAGGGAGTGTTGGTGGGAGAAGGAGAACAGAAGAAGGGGTGGGAATCTGGAGGTTGAAAGGGAAAGATATTTTAGAAAGAATGGACTGCAGATGGATGAACTAAGAAGGATGCACGAGGAAGGACGGAAGGTATATGAGATGGTTAAGAAAAATGGCATGGAGAGAGAGAAGGCAGCAGGGGAGGAGAGAATAAGAGAGTCAAGGTTTAACGGAAACTATGGGTGCATTATGCCAAGGGAGAAAACGCAATATTTGTGTGAGAAAGGAGAGAAAGGAAGTCAGGAGCTTATAACGAGGATGACATGTGGGTGCATGGAGGGTTTTAATAGGTTCCGGCTTTCTAGGGAGAAGAGGATGTGTGAACTGTGCGGGAAGGGTGATGGAAGAGTGGAGCACTGGTCGGAGAGGTGGGTGGAGGTGGAAAGAAATGGGATAAGCATGGAGGTATTGATGCATGAAAGGGGGGACAAAAGGGCAGTAGTAAGGGTGAAGAGGGTGTTGGGTAAGACGGAGAAGAAGAGAGGGAAGGAGGAAGAGCAATTAAGAAGGAAAGATTGTAAATAGGAGAGCAATGAGATATGAGTAAACTGTAAATATTATAAATATTAGACAAGTATTAGGTATTAGCCGCGGAGGCAGAGTTTGTCAATGCGAGACAAATCGAAAAAGTAAGGACATGCGTGCGAGGCGAGGCGAAGCGAGGAAGGCAAGCCGATAAGAGCGAGCGGTCTTAGAAATAAGGTGTGGATAGATGTTAATTTTTAAGGGTTAGTTTTTGAGAAAATTTTGTCAAAAATGAAACTGTAAGCCAGTTAATTTTTCAAGGCCAGAAGGCCGAGAAATAGACGTTTATCTATCTATACTTTCCCGTTTGCATTAGTGCATATTTTCAACACCATATAGCGTGTTGGACTTGAGCGGTTCCCATCAAACATGTTTATCGACTAAAATTTGTTATCAGGTTTGAGGTAAAAACTTAAGCTATCTATTAGTACCGTTTTCATTATTTTGTACCGTAGTACCTAATTTTAGAAACATTTGAACATTAATCGACTACTGTGGAAAATTTGCTAAAAATGACTTAGAGCTTTATATGAACAGAAAAAAAACCCTGCAATTCTATACGCAAGGAACGCGAGTTGGAGCTGTATATGGACTGCACTAGACCTGAAACACTCGGCAGTGGAGCCAGTGGTGTGCGGAGGAAAATATCTCTGGCATGCCTAGTATTTACTCCCGTGTACTTTTTGGTTAACACTTTAGTTCACATAAACTGAAGATGCACCGGAATAACTACTGCGCATTCCAGAGATAACCACGTCCGCACTCCTCCAAGTGGCACCGTCGCAATAGTTTCCTACATTACTTAAAATCGCTAAACACGAAAAGTATGGTACTACTGTATAGTACATATTATACATATTATCAACCGAAAGAGTGAATTAACAATTTTGAATAAGAAAGGATGAGTGCCAATAAGGCCGTTTTTTGGCCCCCAACCGATTGGGCTTACATTACGTAAGATTGTTCCTTCGAATGTGACTCACAAACGCCTGAAACGATTTTCTGAATGAGCGTTTCATAAAGGAGAAAACATGGCAGCTCGACAGATATTTTAACCATTGAAATTGTTACAAATATATATATATATATATATATATGTATATAATATATTCGGTTTCGGTTTTGGTTTCGATTCCTTTGGAATAGAACCGAAGGGCCTATGACAAAGCCACAGAACGCGCCCTCGGGTTGCGGATAGAGGGTTCCTGTACCAAGGGTTTCTGCTGAATATGGTTACAATAATTAATAAGCAGTCGCGGACAATTGTCCAGGGATGGTCCCGAAGGAATAACTCCTAAGCGAAGGCGTAACAACCGTGCCGAAAGCTGAATGACACCTGGGTTAGGTGTCTCAAACGGTGACTCTGGGATACCGGGCGACCTCTCAGAGTATCAGCCTTATCCTTGCACGCGGGGCTCAACAAGGATGGACTAACCCTTTCCCGAGCTGCTCGTGGGAACAACAATGAAACCACCAAATCACAAAAATGTTGTAGATGCGGTTCAAGACAATCGAACGCGCAGAGCACCCGACAGTGGGTCGGCAAACAATGCCGATCAGCCTAGAGTTCGGGGTGCTGAAAATAATTTAGATGGAAACACGACGACGAACCGGCGAAACGCCCACATTGAGTGGACAGATCGACTCAGAGATGACGTGGTAGACTGCTACGATGCCAGCATTATCCCTGTTCGCGGAGGCTTTATGGCGCGTATGCACACTTTGTCGTGCCAGAAACACCCAGAGCTTCAGCACGTTTCGCATCAGTCTTTGCGAAATCAAGCCGACTACCTCCGGAAAAATGGATATGTACGCGGAGCGCTTCCCCAACCGCTGCTTTATGAAGCTGCAGACGAAGATGAGGAAGCGACATTGAGACCAACCGCAGAAAGCAGGCACCTTCTGAGAGATGATCGCAATTTCATTACTAGAAGGAACATTAACATGCAAGTTCCTCCTAAGCCCCAAGATCTGGCTGAAATGGATGCCTTCCTTCGTGGAGATATCTCGCAAGAGTCCGACCTCTGGACCATCAATTGCTCAGTTTATGGTGCTGCGAGAACTTTGGCTGATTCAAATCGAAGGCTGAAACCAACGATGGATCAAAAGACCAAAAGACGCTTGCATCAACTAAACAAGAAGATTGGATGGGCAAGACAGAATGCGTCCCGTGTTCAATGTGTGATTGACTACATAAAATCTGGTAGAACGTTTACGGAAAGGTTTCGAAAGTTCGCCCAAGAACTGAGGATCTTGAATCACACTCTAAACAAGTCAAAGCTGCTGACAATCAAGCAGCATATTGTTGACCAAATACGGCTGTTATCTGACGCAAGGAGGAGAATACAGAAGAGGGAGAGATGGATCAGGGAGAATCAACAGTTTCTCGCTGACCCATCGCGCCTCTTTAGCGATCTACCTGTTTCTGTCAAAAATCCACCCAAGCCCAAGGAGGTAGATACTTTTTGGAGAGAGGTGTACAAGATCCCGAAAACACTAGAGTTGAAAGAAGATACTGGAAATATCATCCGCTTCAAGGAGTTTTGCGACAACCTCATAAAATCTGAGGAGAAATGTCCATCAATCACTGCCGAAGAGGTGAAAAAAGCACTTAGAGGCACGAAGAACTTTTCCGCTGCTGGGCCAGATTGTATCAAGAACTTTTGGTGGAAGAAGTTTACTTTTACACACCAACATTTGGCCCGCATATTCACCTCATATTTAAAGTAGGAGACGCCCATTCCGCAGTGGCTGGTGTTAGGACGCACTATACTCCTGCCAAAAAAGGCAACTTGTCCAACCCAGAGAATTACAGGCCAATAACTTGTTTGAACACGCTGTATAAGATCTTTACAGCTGTCCTCAACAACAGGATTGTTTGACGAATTGAGCCTGTATGGCGAGAGATGTACGAACAACGTGGCTCGAAAAAAGGTGTAGCAGGCTGTCGAGAGAACCTGCTAATTGACAGGTGTATCTGTAAAGACGCTGCAGCCCATCAGCGCCTCCTGTCAATGGCCTGGATTGACTACCGGAAAGCTTTCGATTCAACCTCTCATAGACTTATCATCTGTCTGTTGGAAAGCTTGAAGGTACATCCACACATAGTGAGATGCATAGAGAGATTGATGCCTCTTTGGAAAACTAGATTTACTATCTCATCTAGAAATTATCGTGTGACAACGAACAACGTCACCTTCCAGAGGGGCGTCTTTCAAGGTGATACCATGAGCCCTTTGCTTTTTTGCATCACACTTTTGCCTCTATCTCTCGCACTACGAAATTCTCCTGGATACCTCTGTGGCGACACTAATCAGCGCGAGCATAACGTTACTCATGTATTTTATATGGATGACCTGAAGATCTATGCCTCTGGTAGAAGCAAACTTCAAACTGCTATAAATATTGTCAAGAACTACACAGGAGAGATTGGGATGGACTTTGGCTTGGACAAGTGTGCCAAAATTTATCTGAAGAAAGGAAAGATTACTGGCGTTCCCAAGGACCCTGAGCTTGTGGAGATAAGTGTTATCAGACATCTTAATACTGGAGAAACCTATACATACCTGGGCGTGCCTCAAAACCGCATTCAGGACGTAACATCAGTTAAGGAGTCTCTCCGAAGCAGATACAAGCATCTTCTTCGACAGATTTGGTCTTCCAATCTGTCGGCGTTGAACAAGGTATCTGCGACTAACATGCTTGCCGTCCCGGTTCTACTCTACTCGTTTGGGGTAGTTGAATGGACGAAGAACGAGCTTAAGGCCCTTGATGTCATTACACGTAAGATCATGCATATGCATAAAAGCTTGCATATCAATTCGTCAGTTCCGCGATTATACATTTCACGCCGTCAAGGCGGACGCGGGCTTCTGAATCTCCAGTGTCTTCATAACCGGATTGTTCTAAGTACAGCTTACATCGTTCCGAATGGCAGAGATCCTCTCCTAAAGATGGTCAGGAACCACGAGATGATTGGCGAAGGAGCATTCCTTTACAAAGCCGCGGAGCAAGCGGCCGAGATCCTTGGCCTGAATTTTAACATCAGAAGTGAGGAAAGTGCATTACTTCATCTAGATGCTTCACTTCTAAAAACCAAAGTGAAGAAAGCAGAGGTTGAAAATTTCCACCAAGAGCTACTCGACAATAAAATGCACGGAAACTTTCACAGAAATGTAGAAAAACAGTACTTGTCGAAGGAGCAAACTTTTGCTTTCCTCAAATCATCAGGGCTTAATTCAGGTACAGAGGGTATTATTTTCACATGTCAGGACGGTGTCATTTTCACCTTAGCATACCGTGAGCGAATTTTATGTCAAGAAGTTCCCAGTGATAGGTGCAGAGCGTGCCATGCACACGCTGAGTACCTAGAACACATACTATCAGGGTGTCCGACCCACGCGGGAACGACGTATATCTATAGACATAATGCGGCCCTAAGAGTGCTTTATTACCATCTTTGTCGCTCTTACGGTGTTGGCCGCGACCCTGCCCTGCCGAACGCTCCAAAAGAGATAGAGTCGATTGTCCGAAACGAGAAGTGCCAAATTTTCTGGATCTATGATTTTCGGGCAGCAGTCTCCGTTGCGCACTCGAGGCCTGACCTTGTTCTCCAAGACTTCGAGAAACGAACTATATTCGTGATCGAATTCTCGGCTCCGTCCGAATACAACATCACTG
>CAKNYM010049118.1:109722-161946 GCA_932195095.1 Andricus curvator
CGCCGAGAATGAGAAATTACAAGTTAAGAATCGTGCATCCTCGGCAATCCTCGGCTTCAACGCCGAACCCTTCTTCGTGGCTGACCCGAAGCCGCCACCGAAATCAAACGAAAGAGCACGAAGGAGACAGTGAAATCATCCGAACCGACAAATTTTCGTTGCCGCGGAACGTGAAATCAAGTCACGGAGTGGGGACACACCGATACGCGGCGTTTACGTGTGTTGCTCCCACACGGGAGTCGTGGTGGGGGCCGCCAGCTCCCACAATCTGTGAACACTGTGTTGAAGTCAAGGCCGAGTGTTTCAGCAGCCTCCTCCGCTGCTTTGTACAGAAACGCCCCTTTGCCCACTTCTTCGTGTTTCCTGACCATTTTAAGAAGAGGTTCTTGTTCATTTGCGACTATATGTGCTGTACCCAGAATAATCCTGTTGGGAAGATATTCAAGATTCAGTATTCCGCGACCACCTTGACGGCGTGAGATGTAAAGTCGCGGAACAGAAGACTTAAGGTGCATGCTTTTGTTCATGTGCATAACCTTTCGGGACCCGATATCGAGGGATCTGAGCTCGTCCTCCGTCCATGGAACTACTCCAAATGAATAGAGTACTACTGGGACGGCAAGCATGTTCGTCGCAGATACTTTGTTCCTCGCCGACAGTTCGAAAGACCATATATGTCGGATGAGACGTTTGTATCTGCATCGGAGAGTATCCTTTATAGAGGCCACGTCCTGAATGCGGCTCAGTGGCACGCTCAGGTATGTATAGGTCTCTCCAGCGCCAAGGTGTAGTATAGCGCTTCTTTCCAGGAGCTCAGGATCTTCGGGGATGCCATTAAGTTTTCCTTTCTTCAAATTAACCTTGGCGCATTTCTCTAACCCGAACTCCATTTCAATCTCTTGAGTGTACTCTTTGACAATGTCTGGAGCTAGATGTAGTTTCTCTTGATTTTTAGCATAGATCTTAAGATCATCCATGTAAAATACATGAGTGACCTTGTGCTTATATATACATAGAAATAGAGTATATAAATAAAGGGAAATGGAGTCAAATGTCGAAAATGAGAAATGCCGCATATACTAGAACTTCATATCCTCGACAATTGTTTCTATTGTGCACTCAAAGCCTGACATAGTTCTCCTTGACTTCCAGAAACGAACCATGTTCGTTATCGAATTTTCGGCACCAGCTGACAAAAACGTCATAGCCAAGGAGTAAGAAAAGAAAGAGAGATATAAAGACCTTATAATATTCTGTTAAGCTAATCGTCTCCATTATTGGCGCTCTTGGAGGTGCCAAGGTGCTCGCTCATCATTGGTTGATTAAGCCCAACTTTGAAGCTTTTTTGTGCCCAAACTAATCTTCGCATAACTTTTTGCTAGAGGTATTTTTGTTTGTTTTTTTTGCACTATCAGGCAGTACAAGGGGTTGTATAGGTGGTGGGACACCCTGTATGTATATATATATATATATATATATATATATATATATTGTAAGATGTATGGTTGTATGACTGTATGGTATGTGCATAGCTGGATATTGTAGATAGATACGGATGTGTGTGTGATTGATAAGAAATCCTAGAGTGGGGATAAGGACGAGTCAAGTGTGACGAGGAAGAAGGAAGACAGTTTGTAATTATGTGGAAACCGGTACTGACCTATGATACATATTTATTCTTTTAATTCGTTAATAAATCATTACCCGGTTGTTTTAAAATGAATCTTGTGTTTCTTGGCCCTTTCCTGATAAGAGGCTTATACTGGATTTAAATAAATGTGCTTACAATATATATAATTCAAAAAAGGTTCCACTGGGAGTACCTGCCATCCAAAAATGACACGAATTCCGAGTAGAACCGCGGAAAACCATACCTATGGCCACGTCTCACGACCGTGAGATGGGTGGCCACAGGGCACGATGAAATTACAACGACGGGCCGGAGAAACCCTCGTATGCTCTGAGGACACGAAGCGACCCAAGGATGACAGCCTTCAGCATCCATCTTGCAAGTGCCTTGGCATATTTTTGACGCGGATATAGCTTTAAGGTTACGAACCAGTGACAGTTTCGCACCTCCGAGAGCACTGATCACAAGGAAAATTACTTTAACCGAATATTTTGGGTACAGTCGTTGCAGCATATTGTTGACAAAATACGGGTGTTATATGACTCGAGGAGGAAAATACAGAAGAGGCAGAGATAGGTCAGGGAGAATCAACAGTTTCTCGCTGACCCATCGCTCCTCTTCAGCCAGCCCCATGTTTCTGTTTTTTTGCGACAAGCTCATAACATCTGAGGAGGAATGTCCATCAATCACTGCCAGATGGTATCAAGAACTTCTGGTGGAAGGACTTTAATTCTACAGACTAACATCTGGCCCGCAAATTCACCTCATATTTAAAGTCGGGAACGCCCATTCCGCAGTGGCTGGTGTTAGGACGCATTGTACTATTACCGGATTGTTCAAAGAATTGAGCCTGTGTGAAGAGAGATGTACGAACAACGTGGCTCAAAAACAGGTGTAGCAGGCTACCAAGAGAACCTGCTAATTGACAGAGAAAAGACGCAGAGCCCATCAGCGCGTCCTGTCAATGGCCTGGATTGACTAGCGGAAAGCTTTCGATTCAATCTCTCGTAGAATTATCATCTCTCTGTTGGAAAGCTTGAAGGTTCATCCACACATAATGAGATGCATAGAGAGATTGATGCTCTTTTGGAAAATTAGATTTACTATCTCATCTGGAAATTATCATGTGACAATGAACAACGTAACATTCCAGAGGGGTGTACTTCAGGGCGATACTATGAGCTATCTGCTCTTTTTAATTACACTTCTGTCTCTATCTCTCGTACTACACAATTCGCCTGGAGACCTCTGCGGTGACACTCATCATCGTGAGCATAAGGTTACTCATGTATTTCATATGGATGACCTGAAGATCTATGCTTCTAGTGAAAGCAAACATCAACTTGCTCTAAATATCTTCAAAAAGTACACAGGAGAGATTGGTATGGACTTTGGATTGGACAAGTGTACGAAGTTTGATCGGCAGAAAGGAAAGATTATTGGCATTCCCAAAGACCCGGAGCTTGTGGATATAAATTTTATTAGATATCTTGACACTGGAGAGACCTATACATACCTGGCCGTGCCCCAAAACCGCATTCAGGGCGTATCATAAGTGAAGGAGTCTCTCCGAGGCAGATACAAGCATCTTCTTCGACAGATTTGGTCTTCAAATCTGTCGGCGTTGAACAAGATATCTGCGACTAACATGCTTGCTGCCCCGGTTCTACTCTACTCATTTGGAGTGGTTCAATGGACGAAGAACGAGCTTAAAACCCTTGATATCGCCAGACGTAAGATCATACATATGCATAAGAGCTTGCATATCAAATCGTCCGTTCTGCGATTATAAATCTCACGCCGTCGAGGCGGACGCTGACTTCTGAATCTCCAATGCCTTCTTAACCAAATTGTTCTAAGTACAGCTTACATCGTTGCAAATGGCAGAGATCCTCTCCTAAAAATGGTCAGAAAACACAAGATTATTGGTAAAGGAGCGTTCCTTTACGAAGCTGCGGAGCAGGCAGCCGAGACTCATGGCCTGACTTTCAACATCAGAAGTGAGGGAAGTGCATTACTTCATCTAGATGCCTTACCTCTAACAGCCCAAGTAATCCCTTTTTCTTTGTCTCAGGTACACATAGAATATCTAGCTTCCTTACGTGCATAGTTTCTCGTAGTTCTCCTACCTTAAGGTCATACACCCCTCTAGCATTCCAAACAACCAGTCTCCATTCATCGCCTGAAACTCGACCTTTACATTTACCGTGTGTATGCATTTCGTCAATCAAATTTTCAGTCCATTCCGAGGCTATTTTATTGTTTGTATTATTCATTGTTCAGATTGTACACCCAACTACCACTTTTATGCGCGAAATTTATTTTGCGAGTCGAAATCATGTCCAAGTAGTGATTAGTTGTATGGTGGAGTTGTAACGTCAGTCCCACCAAACTTCGGTTACTGAGGGGGGGGGGGGAAGGACAGAGAATGGAAACCGCGAAGAGTCGCAATTGATTGGTGTTTTATGCTTAGAAGGTCACCAGCCTTCACCAGCGTTGCATTAGATGGGAGTTCATATGTTTCTATCTGCCAATTCCCGGCCTACCTCTAGGCACTAAGCTGATAATAAATTTATCTCAAATTTGTTTATATGAGGGATTACGTAACCTGGAGAAATGTTTATGAATACAATTTAGTTTCATTGGCATCAGGAGAAGTATTCATCATGATTGATAAATGAGGCAAGAATATCTGCGGAAAAAGTCGTTCTTTTCCCTTCTTCTTTAGATAAACGGTTTACTATACCAAAAAGTCAAAAAAACCTTATCCGTGTAGAATAAGATGCTGAACATTTTTGTATCCAGCTTTTTTCACTAAAAGTAACCGTTTTCATGAAAATCAATAAAAAACTTCAAAAACGTGATTTTTGCCGCTTTTTTGCATTATTATACAGAAATAACAAGGCTAAAATTTACTTAAATATTTTGGTGGGTAAGCATACCATCTATAAGTTATTATACAAAAATTCAGCTTATTTAGATTTAGTTCGAAGTGGAAGTCCTTCGCTGACTGGCCTACGTAATTCTTCACCGAAATAATTTAAGTCACACTACTAATTTTTGATCATTTCTTGTGAACTTCAAAATTTTCCGATGATGTGAATTGCCGCAAATGTGACATGCCGCAAATGTGTCTTTCCGCAAATGTGACTTGCCGCTTGTCATATGATCCAGACCCAGAGAATCAGTAAAGTTACTAATTCATTAATTACTTGCGAAAAAAAGTTATGCAAATTGCCCTTATTGTCTAAAAAAAAATTCAATAACACGTACGCATTCTATAGATTCAGATAAAATAAAAACTTCATGTTTATTATGATCTGGAATTGTTTTCTAAACATTCTTCACGAAAAATTAATAAACAAAAACCGAAAGTTCAAAATTTTATTAAATCAAGATTGATTTTTTAATAAAAATTCTGTCTGTTATAAAAGTTTATGATGACACATTAACACCTTTCTTCATAAATTAGAAAAATGATAAGGAACTTTTTGTTTTCATCGTAAAAATTATTGTCACTCTCAAACTATTGACAGAAAAAAATTGTGATTTATTGAGAACTATATTTTCTATGCACAATAATTTCTCTGAAATGTATAATTTTCAACATATAGTTCGTTCTTTGACCCAACTCATAAAAAAATCAGCGTGATTTTCATTTTTGGTCGATTTTTTCGAAAAATAATGATTTCACCAAAAAATATTGTATAAAAATAGTTGTATTTTTACTAAATACACCATTTTTCTGTAAAATCGTTTGTATATAAGAGCAATATTTCGCAAAATAAATCATGAAAACTGTGAAAATAGAGGTTATTTCAAAAATGTACTGTACCTCAGAAATTAAAATGCACAGAAAAGCCTCTGAGGCTTTTTTTTGGCACAAGGTTGAATGTATGAATTTGCATATAATATTCGCATATGAATTTTGGACTATCGTAATTCGATTGATGTAAAACTAGTAAATTTGATGAAAAGTAGCTTTTTTAGCCTTCTACATATTTATGTAAAATAAAAACAAAGGCTTCAATAAAATTATATCCATTTAATTTTCATTTAGTATAATATACCTTATAACTTTATGAGAAAGCGGGATTTATAGACAATTTTGATGATAACATGCTAAGAAGGCTACGTCGAATACCTTTATAACGAAGGTTTCGATTGAAATCTTTAATTTTGTAATGTTTCAAACTTGTTCATATAAGTGAAAAGATGATGTTAATATGTGCGTGTCTATCGTATTCAGGTGTGAATAAGTTTTAAGATTAACATTTATAAAGAATAACTTTTGCTAAAATTATCAATTATTTTGACTATATTAGAGTAATCGCAAAAGAGGTTGAAAACCGGAAATAAACTACTTGAGTGGTCACTATAATAATTAACCTTTTCCTGTTCCATAAACAGAGAATATTGGGCAATGAATAAGATTGTGGTTTCAAAATACACTTTTTGCTTCACTGACAATGTTTTATTAAGATAATGGGCAGGAGACCTGCCGAAAGGTTTAGCAAAGGGGATGTGCAATAAGCGTAGTTGAAATTCTGATACACACTTTGCTTCATGTAAATGATCACTGTCAGTAAGTATTAACCTATATGGCAAATAATTTCTTCAAGTATGGGTATAAATGGACGATATTTCATTGTCAGAGGAACAATAATGGTATTAAAAAAGGAAAAACCTTTTGTTACGACTTCATCGAGACCTTTGTCTGGATTGAGTAACAAAAGGTTTTTCTTTTTTCAATACCATTGTAGCTTCTTCGACATAAAATCAAAGCATATTTACCATTTCAAATTTTTCTCTATATAATTAGTCTGATCATAAATTATAAGCAAAGTAAATAAAAGTAATGTGATTGTCTTGGTCAAATGATGAGAAATTCTCTTTTTGCTCATTTCTGCGTTTAAAGAAGAGAGTCATTATACAACCACCCATTCTTCTTTCCACGAGGCTTCCGGTCTTCGCGCTTCACTAATTTCACGCATTTCTGAATACCAGAGTGACGAGACGTACTACCTAACTACACCCGCGACTCTAGCCAACCATGTAAGCATGCATGCTGTTCTATATGTGTTTCATATTCCCTGTAATTACTTTTTCCGGTACACTCAACGACAGTCTGGGCTAAAACGGAAACTGGAGAGAAAATGTTTTCTCTTGTTTATATTCATTTTCCGTTTTCAAATATTTACATTCTGATGTTCTTTTCATGTTGTTCTTGATAGATGTACAACGTACATCGGGTTAGAATGGGGGGGGGGGTAATAATTTCTGTTCCAAATGTTTTTTCTTCAATTTTCAAAATACATTATAATAATCACCCTCTTCAAAGAGAAGAAAGTTGTCGAATTTAAATTGAGATGGAGTTCGTTCTGTTATACAGGGTGATCATCAAATGTTTATATTTTTTTTTTAATGGATGATAAGCAAGAAGACTGTGAATTGTGAGCGAAAATAAAATATAATGAGGTGTTGTTGAAAAAATTACTATGTTTTAATTATTTAGAAAAGTAGTTTAAAAACTGTCTTTGAGAGGGGCTTGTAACTACTTTTGAAGTAGCTACTGTAAGTGAGGAGAAAACAATGGCACTTTCGGTCAGGGAGTCCTTGTGTTTAACTAATATATACATAGCCACTGAAAAAATATTCCTGCTTGGATAACGAAGGAGCTCTGACGCTAACAGGTGTGTCGAGTCGCACGTGCAATTTCTGCACTGCACACAAGTAAATTCGTGCTATACACAGTTCACGAAACTTCTTTGAATAAAGTTGCATACGAAGTTTCGAGAACAAATTATAGCAAGTTTCTTTACGGAAAATGAAACATTTTAAACAAACGCGAAATTTTATGTACATACAGAACATATAATTCAACAGAAAAATATTTATCTTACCGACTTTTTTCCAGGCTTCCACAACATGCTACGCATAATAGATCAAGAAATAATCTTACTTATTACTATATTTAGATTTGATCAAAAGAATGATGAAAGTTGGGTACCGGACATATCTGTACGAGCCCAACTGTGTACGTTGAGGGCCGGTAGTTTAACTGTACATGTGCCCTCCGTACACGTGCTCAGACAGTACAGTCTTAACTGTGAGTTTTGAAATTTAGACGTGCACAGGTGGGAGTATCCTAACTGTTCACGTGAAAAAATGGAACACTCCCAACTACGAACGCTAAAATTTAGACTGCACAGTTTGGAGTGTACCACCTGTGCATTTGCACAAATTAGATACTCCCAATTGTGCATATCCCAATTAATACGATCAGATTTTCAACTTGCAAGTCCAAGTGCACAGGTAGTACATTCCCAAATGTGCACGCCTCACTTAAAGCGATCAAATAACCAACAAGTCCACGTGCACAGATGGTACACTCTCAACTCTGCATCTGCACAGATTTTGCCCTCCTAACTGTGCACATCTTAATTAAAATGATCAGATTTTCAACTTACAAGTCCTCGTGCACATAAAGCTTGTGTAAAACGTGTGCAATTATAGAGAGTAGCGAGCGTCAACGCGTACAACAAAGCGGAAATTAAGATATAGCACCCGATGACGTTCAAACTTTCAACATTTGATCAATTAAATTATTAGATTAAAAATAATTAGACTTTTAGTAATTGTTATGCAACTGTACATGACACAGGCGCACAGGTGGCACTCGAAAACCTGTAAATGTGTTCAATTGTGCGAAAAATCTTACTTAGGAGAATCGAAAAATTTCCCTAATCATCAAAAAATGTGGTCCTTACGATTTTTTTATCAAACGCAGTATACCATTAAGCCATTTCCCTTTCGGGGTAGGCGTGACACTACCCGATTCGGGTAGTGTTTCTAGGTTGATAACTTGTAGTAAATAACTACAAGTGTGGGCTCACCACACCCACGATGTGCCAACAGCACTCAGTTTTCTCGAATGGTCACCCATCCAAGTGGTAACCGCGCCCAACGCTGCTTAACTTCAGTGATCTGACGAGAACTGGTTTTTTCAGCGTGGTATGGCTGTTGGCTTTAATTTCAATAAAAGACTCCAATGGAATAAAATTTCAATATTTCCAATGTGCCAATAAAATGAATTCCAATAAAAGATAGTTTATTCAAAATCACGTGATGATCGTTTTAAAAAATTGAGCAGGCTGCTCTGCAGTACGACTTGAGTTGTTAAACCAAGCTCGACGAAACCATTAGATGGTTGGTCAATCGCAAGCTTCTAGAAGGACTTATTAAAGGCCTTAAAATCTGAATTCCAAGAATGATTGTTGACATATTCTAAAAAACCTTTGAAGTAAAAAGACCCACTGACTTTTTCAATAACTCAACGTAGCCGATCTAAATTTGATTTGAGGAATGTTTTGGGAAATTTTTCGATCTTCCTGAGTGAAAGACGAAGGAAAATTCCTAACATCACTCGAGGCCATCGCCTCGAGTGATGCACAGTAATGTATAGTACTGAGACAGTCCGTTCTATTTTCATAATAAGAATTTAATCATAAAGCTAAGAGCGAATATTTATAGTGATACGCCACTGACTCAAAAGTGGGCAACCAGGTAGAGATAAGGGATGATTCACGAAATCATTCGATCATATGACTGATTGTGCGCGCCACCAGCTAATAAGTGGGGATAGCGTGGGACCAATGCACTTTATATATTGTTCCGGTATCGTTACCACAAGACTTCTTACTTAAGGATCTACGTCCTACAAGGAAGGGCTCTCTCTTGGTCTCTCCTCGACCCATCCTGTCATTGATGACAGTTTAATGAATTGGCGTTGTTTCGAAAGAACGCAACTACTATCGGCGCAAAAATAATAGGCATCTGCCTTTGAAGCTCAATAACATGGCAAAAAAAATGCTAAAGTAATAAGTAAATAGTCATTTAAAAGCTAAAAGTGTTCTACGTAAATGATCTTGAAGACGTTGATGTAAAAAAATTGTTGTGCTTTGCAGACTGAAAAATGTAAAAAATTAAGGAATTTTGGGCACATTTAAGTAGGGTTAAGTTTATAGCATTATTTCTTATACAAGAGGCAATGGAAAAAATTTGAAAAAATTCATGAATATGAGGAAAACATTTGTGAACAAATTGCAGTCGACAAATTCGAGAAATAATGAAAATTGTTGCCTCAAATTACGAAATAGTGATATTTTTAAACATTTTTTTGTTTAAAAGCAAGTGTCAGAAAGCAGCGGGGGTGCCTTTTTTTGCTGCCGACCGCTGGTGCTTTTCTTTAAGCCGTGCTTCTGAACCAGACATTCCTACCCAGAGATTCCTATACCCAGACATTAACGCCTCTTCTGACCGGCAGCAAAAAAATGCACCCCCACTGGATTCTAACTCTCATTTATGTGTAACACTTCCAGCTTTCAAATGACTATTTACTTATTACTCTAGCATTTTTTTTGGCTGAGTTGTTAAGCTTCAAAGGCAGATGCCTATAATTTTTGCGCCGACAGTAGTCAGAATTCTTTTTCATTGTTTTCAACTTCACTGCGAGGTTACTAATTACTATCCTTATTCTGTTTGAATTAGAATAGTAGAAGTGAGTATGCGGGAATTTTTTTTTTTATAAATTAGTTTATGCATAATTGTAACGACTTTGCACTCCACGTTTTTGTGGAGACCTCGTTGTGCATGTTTGCATTTAGTGTGGGGAATTAAATACATGATAAAGTAGTGCGTGTCACATTTATTGTAACGATCTTGCACTTTATTTTACGATAAAGACCTCGTTGTGCATGGTTGCACCAGCTACTGAAATTTGAATGGGCTTTCTTAATTTCATTTTTTTTTAAACAATAAAGCCAGAATGGAATTCGTAACGACCTTGCAGTTTTTTGTAACAATAAAAACCTCGTTGTGCGAACAAAGTTTTGGTATCTCAGTCTCTAAAAGAAAGAAGCAAAGGAGAATCCAATTTATGATAAAATCATCTATTTCAAAATTAAATTCAAATCGCAAAAGAAAGCAATCAACTCTCTTTTGAGTGAATCCACACTCCGTCGCTTTTGTTGTCAAATAACGATTTAGATTTTAGTGGGAATTTTTATTGTAAGAATTAATCTTACTCAATTTTTGCTTATTTAAGCATCAAGTTCAGTTATAAAATGGTTGGGGCTAGTTTTATTATCCTATCAGTATTGGAATCAACTTATATCTTTGGTTGCAATTTACTAGACAGGAGATAGTAAACGCAAACTGAACGAATCTCTCAATGAAAATAAATAACATTGAACGAGATAAGTTTAAAATGCAACACTACCATATATCGTAAAAATAATATAATTTTTGGTAAATTTGAGATCTTTTACTAAAATGAGCCAACTGCAGTGTTCCTGCGCTTACTGCGCGCCGGCGTAGTGTCAAAAATACCGCCGTCTTTTCAAACAAAATGCGCCATTTCTCTGTATTCTCACGACACGCATGCGTACGGGATTGGGGGGGGGGCGAGAGGCGGGGGCTGGGTTCGCGTCGGGCAGTTGCGTCCGAGCAGCCGGGGTGTACCCTTCTCGGTTCCGCGAACATTGCGAGTCTCGTCGTGAAAAGCACCGCCATTCGAGCCCTGAGGACCCACCAAGCTACAACTCTGCGAGCTGTACTTCACCGTTCCAGAGCGAGGGCTGTTCCCGTGCTCAAGACGTTGGGGCGCTGGGACGCACGTACAGGTGGGCGCCTTCTGAGATCCGGGCATACCAGCGGTACTGCGTTTGGTTTCCTTAAGGTAAGTGAGCTCTCTAGCGTATTTGAATGCATTCAAGTAGACATATGAATTTGTTAACGGTTTCTCGTGAACGAACCGATTTCGCAATTAATATAGCTACTTATTAAGAGAATATTGTCTCAAGATTAAGCTTCTTTCTTATAAGGCTTTTCCTCCGCTTATGACCGGGGCTTTTTATTCCGATTTTTTCTTACACAAGATTTCTTTCACAATGTGTCACTAGAGTTGGGTTAAATAAAACTACATCTTGACTATACAAAAAGACGGTGTTATTCTTACACCACCTAGTCCGAATTCAGCCACCACCTCCCTGATATTATTTCTCAGTATGCTTATTATTTATTTTCATTCAACAAACAAAATGGTGCCCCGGGTGAGGAGTGGCTGATCGTGCTGGGTGGTGAGGATCCCAATTTCGCTGTGGCGTTCTTTGTCTCAATAATATGACGCGGAAGCGGAGTATCCAGTGTACGGTTTATTCTCTTTAGGTCGAACGCTTCCCTTACTATACTGAGCACGTGCGACTTAACTCATATGCTTTACATTGATAAACTTAGAATTGCTTGAATTTGTTAATTTTCAGTCATTATTATTTTTGTTGTTCTCACGCAAATATTGTATACTTTTGAAATGACTTCAAAATAACGGTTGCGCCATTGGTAACTTGTCAGAATAGTAGATTAAAAGAGCTTGAGGAAATGTTTAAACGACTGAAGGAGAAACCCCGTGACGAGTTCAACACTAATATTGTCCAAATGCGCACAAACTCAATTCAATAAATCTGGGAAGAGGCGCGTGCTGCGCGCTTCAAGATCATTGAGATTGAGAATGCAGAGGTTGAGAACTACAACGAGGCCGGCACCTTTGCGCGCTTGCAGAAGCTGTGCAAGGACGTTTCAGATTTTCTCATGAAGGTGCTGTCCGAACTCGAAAATACGAGTGAACGCTTGATGCTGTCAAGCGACGCAGCTACGAGCGAGAAATACACGTCTCGGTCTGCTGGTTTCGTAACTGCGAAATTACCGCGTATCCCATTACCGACGTTTTCCGGCGAATACAATGAGTGGGAAAATTTCCGTGTGGCTGATGCTGCATAGTAGGAAATGGCGCAACAATATTGTCAGGTGTCTCGTCTTCTTCTAAGGGCGCTTACGATGAGGTGTGGAAGGCTTTGAACACGCGTTTTCAAAACCCCAGATTCGTAGTTTACGAAGAACTCCGCAGTCTTATTAGTTTGCCGTCTATGGCAGAAGAATCAGCGCAAGAACTCCGTCAATTCACTGACGAGGCTCAGCGTATCGTGCGTGTTTTAGGAGACCTACGAATGCCGGTTGAGAAATTGGATGTTATAATCGTTTTCTTGTTGAGCGAGCGTCTGAGTAGGGTCACTAAGGAGCTGTGAGAGACTGAGCTCACGGCGCCAGATTTGTATGCTTTCTTTAGCCATGATGAACAGAATCCTTTGCAGCGATTTTTGACGTTTGCTCAGTTTTCTAACTTTTTGAAGAAGCGATCCAAGACTCTCTGCATGCTCGCAAGAGACAAAAAATCAGACAACGCAGCCAGATCAAAGGTGGGCCCCTCTCCAAAGCCAACGCCTGGCTCCAAAAAGGACATATCACGTAACCTTCCCGTCGGGTGATGATCAGTTGTGTCCTCTCTGCTCGAGTAAACATCGTATCAACAAATGTTCAAAGTTTAAGGAAAAAACTCCCTATACACGCCGCGCGGAAGCTCGTAAATTGAAACTTTGCTTCAATTTCCTAGGCAATCATAAGTTCAATGAGTGCAAATCCCAAGGCCGTTGCTTGGAGTGTCACGCGAAGCATCACACAATGATTCACTATTCTTCTCTTTTGCCACCGAATTCCAAAAAAAGGTCGCCAAATCCAAAAGATCAAAAGAATGAGAGGCCATCGGGTAGTAACGGTAATAACGAGAACGCAAATGTTCACACTGCCCGTGCTTCTTCTCGGCAACCCGCGCCAATTATTTTAGCTACTGCTGAAGTCACGCTAATAGGACCAAACGGCCATCGCACTCGCGCACGAGAGCTTCTTGATCAAGGTTGCGAAACTTTTCTTGTCTCCGACAAGATTGTACACATTTTTAATCTTCCCAGACAAGACACGTGCATTTCCTTAACCGGCCCTGGCATATTGGACATAGGGACTGCTCGTTTTGCCACTCAGCTTGTATTGCAATAATTGATCTATATAAAGTTTGAGCTTGAAATCGAGGCTTTGATTTTTCAGCGCTTAACATCAAAATTGCCGGCTCGACATGTTAGGGATATAGATTACAATTTATTTGCTAGGCTGAATTTGACGGACTCTCAGTTCCATATATCAGATACGATCGATGTTATACTAGGTGTAGAGGTATACGGTCAGTTGCTTCGCTCGGGTTTATAACGATTCGAGTTGCCGGCTCTCATCGCACAAAATACAGCACTTCGATGGATCGTCTCAGTTTCGACGCGCTCACGGCGGGCGGCATCCCAATCGCGATCGTCGGTGAAAGCGATGTATTGTGTAACCAACGAGGAGTTGAGCGAGACACTACAGCTTTTCTGTGATACACAGGAGCTGCCGTCGCCTAAATGTATGCTTACTCCTGATTAGTTGAAGTGTGAAAAACAGTTTGCTGAAACTCACACTCCTGACTCAACTGGTCGTTATGTTGTGCGTCTCCCACTGTATTTAGTTCCACCTCCGATGGGATGGGTAACGCGAGAGATGGCTCGAGTTTCTCTCTCGAATATACATCCACGTTTTGCACGTGACCCACTTCTTGCGCAGGATTTTCAAAACTTCATGGCGACTTACGAAAATCTCGGACACATGGAACGTGTACCTGACGATGAGATCGACAATCCAAATGCTTACTATCTTCCTCTTCACGCAGTTCTACAAACAAATAAGACAATTTGGAAGCTGTGAGTTGTTTTTGACGCAGCGCGTCAGACTCGTGACAAGATGTATCTTAACAACTCTCTTTTTCCTGGACCCGCTCTTCAGCGCGACTTCTCCTTGATTTTGCTTAATTGGCGCAGACACAGTTTCGTTTTCACTGCTGACATAGTAAAAATGTTTCGGCAAATTCGTGTGGGTCGAAAGGATCAGGAACTGAAGAGAATTGTATGGTCACCTAGCCCTATTTTCCCTGTTGTTGACTATAGATTGACTACGGTCACGTATGGTACAAAGTGTGCCCCTTTCCTTGCTATTCGCACATTACAGCAGCTATCGCAAGACGGAAAATCTTCATTTCCTCTAGGTGCTCATTGCCTTCAGCATGACGCTTATGTAGAAGACATTTTCTCAGGCGATGATGATCTATCCCGCACGATTCGTGCGAGAGAAGAGCTCATCAAACTACTGAGATCCGCAGGAATAGAATTGGATAAGTGGGTAGCAAATCATCCGGATCTGTTGCCGAAGTGCTCAAACAACTGTTACGTCCTAAAGACCTAATTACATTAATTATTATGACCCTTTTTGTGATGTAAGATTTTAACTTTGACTTTTCATAATTTCCTTTCCTTCCAAACGTGGATTAATTGATCTCCACCCTTTAAAAGAAAATGAACTAATTTAATAATCTATTTAACACTCAAAATTTAATACGGTTAAATTAAACGATTTTTCTTGACTTACCAATACTTGACGTTTCTGTTTATTTAATCCCTTTTTATAAGAGCGAAACACTTCACGTAATCCTTTCAATGAATAACTCCGAGAACTGAATTTACGTGGTAATTTTAAACTGATGTAACTCCGATTTAAAAGACTGTCGTCTCGCTTCCAATTTTGACTGACTAAGTAAATTTGTAGAGAAAGTATACTGTGTGTCTGGTCCGATTTTATAGTGTATATTGATGTTCCGATTCAAGTATTTTTTTAGACTCTCTTAGTTTGAGGGTTACTGCCTATATATGGAGTTTAGTCCTCTGGAATCCTTGGCTCCCATGGAAAATGGTTTGACAGCTTTCCTCTGCCATAAATTTAACTGGCCGTGCGACGGCTAATGGCTTTCCTCTGCACCGGGGTAGTAGTCGAGTCTCTGGTTGTGTGTGTAACACATGGATTGACTTGGGGTGTCGGGCTAGACACTGTGTAAGTCATTCATGTATTCTCGAGGTTCGAAGCTTTCTTAGGTGGGTGCAGGTAGTTGGAGTTGTAAGGACATGGATCATATCTAGTTCAAGTTTTAGATTGTTTCATTCACAAAAAGGTCATTGACATTGGATCGTATATTTCGACATAGTGACAGATTATCGAGAATAGACGTTGAAGGTAATGTTCGCTTAATGTGATAAAAGTTTATAATTAAGTAATGGTCGATAAGTAAAAGTTTACAATAGGCTATTAGGATAAACAATAATAAAAATAATAATTATTGTGAGAAGTTGTAGGCTCCGGAAGCTACGATCATGGTTCTTTAAAAGCAACCAATCCCGACGCAACTGGAACGTGTACGTCATCCGCTTCTGCTCCTTCTGTCCTAGAAGGTAAGCAAGAGCGGAAAATTTACGCGAGATAACATCGGGCAACACTGTTCCTTGGAGTCAGGTCTCTAGCCGCGGATGATCTTACGCGGCAGACGGGACAGTTGGAGATGAAGTTTCACCTCTGGATACTTTTTTAGACCTACCAATCTTTGTAGAATGTTATGAGGAACAGTGTTGACGGACCAGATGAAGTCATCCCAGAAGAACAGCCTTTTGCATCCGGTTCGCGATGGAATGAGCCTGACGCTGGCAAGCCGGCATGGCATCTTGTTGAGTTGGCTAATAAATGAAGCTCTCATACCTCCAAGACAGCCGATTATGAGAACTACAAGATGGACTTTGAAGCCTTGGTAGAGCCTACTCAGCTCGAAAAGAAGTGCTTGATATTTCGCCCGTTTTTCTTCCTCCTTTGCCGTGATATTACCATCGGCTGATGCCGAGAATTCAATCACGTAAATGATCTTGTTCTTCAGATCTTGGAGGACAATATTAGGCTTCGTAGCACTGATACGTTGAGTGGTCGAGAATGAGAAATTCCAGTAGATCTTACACTGATCATTCTCCACAACGGACTCGAGTTCCCCTGGGCGTATGGCAAGACGGGCCATAGATCAACACCATAGAAGTGCCTCAGATGGTAATATAACACTTTTAGAGCCGCATTGTTTCTCTCTATGTACCCGTATCGTGCATATTTTGAGCATCCACTGAGAACATGTCCAAGTGTTTCTGGCTCTTGCTTGCACGCTCGGCAGTTGGTATCGCCTACAGGTATATTCATTATGCGCTCGCGGTAAACTGAGGTGTCTATAACGCCATCTTGACAGGCAAAAAGAAATCCCTCAGTCTCCGATTTTAATCCAGCAGACTTGAGAAACATGTTGGACAGACCCATCGAGAGCTCTTCTCTACGTATAATGCCGTAGAATTTACCATGAAGGGGCTTGTCAGCATGTTCTCTTAGTAGAAGCGTATGTTCTGCTTCCTGTACACGACTTTTGAGCACCAAAGGTGTTAATGATGCTAGGCCATGTGTAGTGTCGCTGGAATCAAATGGGAGGCCAAGCTCCTCTGCGGCCCTATCTGCGGCACGATATAGAAACGCCGCAGCATTGACGACTTCATGTTGATGTACTAGTCGCATAAGAAAATCTGTGCTATTTAGAACTGAGCAGGCTGTAGCCAGAACCGTTCTGCGATGAAGAAACTCTAAGCTCAGCAAGCCTCTACCCCCTTTATCTCGAGGGAGGTATATTCGAGGTACGGAAGATCTAGGATGATGACTTCGATGGATTGTCATCATCTTGCGTGTGCTTCGGTCAAGTTGCTTCAACTCATCGACGTTCCATTTTACTACACCAAACGTGTAGAGCAGTATAGGAACGGCCAGCATATTGGTCGCCTGGATCTTATTCTTTCCAGATAATTCGGAAGCCCAAATTTTTCTGAGAATTTGGCCTGATCGTGACGCGATGATGTAGTTTCTAATCTTCCTTGGCGTAGGTGGACGCAGGCACACTTGTCCAGTCCGAAGCTCATGCCAATCACTTTAGAGTACCTATTTACCGCCTCCACAAGGATGTTAAGGTCCTCTTTCGAGGAAGCAAAGAGTTTAAGGTCGTCCATGTATAAAAGGTGGTTGACCTTATATTCTCTTTTGTTCGGCGGGCCACATAGGTATCCAGAACTTTTGCCTGCGAGCACAATAGATAGAGGCAAGAGGGAGATGCAGAAAAGTATCGGACTTAGAGAGTCTCCTTGGAAGACTCCCCTCTTATATGTGATATAGCTTGTAGTCACTTGTATTTGGTCAGATGTTATGACAAATCTTATCCGCCACAAGAGCATAAGCTCTTTTATGCATTTCACTATTTTTGGATGCACCTCCATGCACTCAATGAGCTTAATAAGTAGCTCATGGTTCGTGTTATCGAATGCCTTACGGTAGTCAATCCAAGCCATGGACAGATTGCGTCGATACCTGATCGAGTCCTGGGTGATACACCTGTCTATTAACAGGTTCTCCCTGCAACCTGCCAGACCTCTCTTGCATCCACTTTGTTCAACTATTGCACTCTACACCGGCTCGATAGATGTTAATATCCTCTCTTTGAGGATGCCAGTGAATAGCTTGTAGCTGGTGTTTAAACAAGCTATGGGCCTGTAGTTCTTTGGACTTGACAAATCTCCGGTCTTAGGAATCAATACCATGCGTCCTTCCACTAGCCACTGCGGGACGGGTTGTTCTCCGTTTAAGAAAGTAGTAAATATACGAGCTAGATGTTGGTGCGTAGAAGTAAACTTCTTCCACCAAAAGTTGTTGATTTTATCTGGCCCTGGCGCTGAAAAGTTCTTAGTTCTAGCGATAACTTTCTTCACTTCTTCAGCAGTAATTAGTGGACACTCTTTCTCTGGACCTTGTAACCTTTGCCTTTGGCAAAAGTTACGAAAGAGTGCTATATCTGAAGCGTCTTCATTTAGCTGATAAGTATCTCCATATACTTGTTCCCAGAAGACTTGAATCTATTCTCGACTAGGCGGATTTTTACCGGCACGTGACGTTTTATTGAACAGACGGGAAGGATGAGTAGAAAAGGTGGAATTTTCCTGAATCCACTTTACTCGCCGTTCAAGGCGCTGTTTCGCTGTTGAAAGACATCTTATTTTTTGCGTCCAGTGCTGCTTGATGGTCAACAGTTTACACTTGTTCAGGGTGTGATTTGCTTTCCTCAAGTTTCGAGCAAGTGCCCTAACTTTTGGAGTGAATTTTTTATTTAATGTTATGTAGCTAATCACGCACTGAATATTTGATGCATGCCGCCTCGCCGTTTCAATTTTGAATTGAAGCTGTGCAATACGCTCGCGAGTCTTACTCAGACGTACTGAAGTTTCGTTACTTCTACTGTCGCTAAGCAAGGACACCTCCTTCTCGTAAAAAACACAGTTCAGATTACAGAGATTAACATCTTCGGGGAGCAAATCGGGGAGAGCAGTATTAGCTTCAGCTAATTTGTCCATGCTGAGAAAGAATTTTTGGTGGATAGATGTCCTACTTCTCATGTTAGCTTTATCGGCTATCTGCAAAGGTGGTCTTAATGGAACGGGTTTATTAATAATCAATTATTGCCTATTAATTATTTATTAACAAACAATAACTATGACCGACAATAATAATAATAATTATCTTATAATAGTCGCTGGAGGTGACACCTCGGCCCCCAGATCGATTATGGGAGGGATCAAAGAGAACCGCCATAATCGATTTGTTCGTATTGAAAATAAAGTGGAAAATACGTCCTTTCATAACTTGATCTTAACATTCGTTATTGTAGTACATTTGTTTGAAATTTGTAGAATACATGCATAAGTCGACAGCGACTCTTAATTATACGTATAACATGCTTGAATATAATAATACAAATACATACATACATAGATTAGCAGTTTGAACTCGAAAGTTCATTGCCTCACTACCCGATTCGGGTAGTGTTTCTAGGTGGATATTTACTACCAATGTGGGCCCACCACACCCACGACGGGCCAACAGCACGCAGTTTTCCTGAACAGTCACCCATCCAAGTACTAACCGCGTCCAACAATGCTTAACTTCAGTGATCTAACGAGAACTGGTGTTTTCAAAGTGGTATCGCCGTTGGCAAATAATACAAATGTGAGTATAAAATATAGAAAAATGGTGATAATTAAAAGTAATGATAATTTTTTTTTCTTATTTTTTGTTTATCAACGTTTTTCTATGTATTTTTATTGTTGTAATCTTAAAAGCATTTCTTTATTTCTAATGGGTCCTTTACAATGCCTAAGTATGTGGCCTCTTTGATAACAGGCTTCGCAATTATCAGCCCATTTATAAATAAGTTTTCGCCCTTGTGTAATTTGGATTGGTACATTAAGATTGTTTTCTTCAATAAGGAGATATTTTTCTGATATAATTTCTAATATTTTACGTGCCGCGTCATGTTTTGCCTCTTTTTTATTAGGGGCCTCTTTGCTAGTACAAATGTGTTTTTGATTGTCTTTATATATGGAACAATCGGCGACAAAAACTAGTTTTTCGTTAATTGGCGAAAAGACATTATATTGGGCTGGTGAGACATTATATTCAACGCTCAATTCGTTTAAAGTCTGAATTGTACTAGCGATGGTAATTGCGTTGATGTGACGAACAGTAACTCCCATTTTTCTGAAACACTTTGCAGAAAAATAGGAGTATAACCGATTCATGAATACGATTTATAAATAGAAAGAGATCAAGAAAATAGCCTAGCATGCATTAAAAGTAAGTAGATGTTATAATGTTTTTGTTGACATTTTAATAAACATTTTTGTCTCTTTTTTTGTTTTGATTTTTGTTTTTAATCATCGGTACTTAAAATTATTGTTTCCGCTTCCGAGTCGTAATTGCTACAACTTTCCTGATCTACATCCATTTTGGAATGTATATCGTAGTCAGAATCGCAATCGGAATCGCTGTCCCATTGCACAGCTTGTCTTAAAGCTGTAATGCATTCCTCGCAATCAATTGCCCGATTTGTCGACATATAAATTGGTATTTTACATACCGCACAATTTAGTAACTCGGCTGTTTTAATCGCGCAATGGTTACTAATTATTAATTCGTATTCGGAACGAATCTGTGGCGCTATTTCAGGTAAACAAGAAGAACAGACACTTTCACACGTGTCTGGATGCTCATACGCAACTTGGACATATCGTGTACGCAGACAACAAAAATAACTGTACAATTCGATTCTTTTTGTTGGGTCAATATAACGAGGTGCTCTTTTTGCGATTTTCGGAACAGGTTCATTTGTGTAAATCATTTTCCTGAGGGTAGAAAAGAAAAAGAAAAAATATATTTGGTTGAAATTATAATTGTTATAGAATATTTTGCTACTATAGGATTGTAATGATTTGATGAGATAAGATATGATGCTACTATTGGTATCATGCTTGTAGGTAGAGCAAAATATTTTATTATTAATTAAAGAAACTAAATAATTTTTCTTTAATGAACACTAAGAAATGTGCAAAGACTGTACAAAAGAAATGAGTATACTTAAATTCCGAGTGTTCTCACATAAGTTTTTTCTTTTTTTCTTTTTGTTGATCAACAATGGTACATTAACGTTTTTTTTTTAAATGTATGATTATTTTTACATATATTGTTGATGTGGGTTAAATTAATTTTTGAGGGTAAAAAAAAAATTTGATCACAATGAAATATGCTCTGTTTGCTTGTCTTCTATAATCTTTTCATTTTGTATTACTGAATATTTAATTCGGAATGAGTGTGATGTAATGTGAAAAAAGAAATGTAGGTTTTTGTATAATTTGAATGAGTGAAATATATATGTTCCTAATATGTAACTATTGGAAGCCAGAAGGTAACGGTTTTGGGTTTTACGACTGAGGAAAAAGAATTTTTATGACTGTCATGGTATAATTCGTTTTCCTGCTATAACTGTGTAATGGATGAAAACTCAAGATGTTGGTTTTTACCCTGGGCCTGTCATGCATGTTGCGCAAAGGTTGTGTTTGGTTTGGAAACTAGAAAGTTTTAGGGTTATTCTCCTTTTTGCTAAAGGAAGGTTTTAAGAGAATTTGTGTAAAAAATGAAGGGGTAGTGTCCAAGAGAAATTTAGTTTGAGTCCATTTCCTTGAGTCTCAAGATGTGCGACGACGGAAGTAGTATCGAGTATTTCGTTTTGAATTTAGATTTTAATAGCGAGGAAAATAGTGAAATGTGGGTAGATTTTCAAATTCCGGAAACGAGTGAAATGTGGGTAGACTTTCAAATTCTGGAAACGAGTGAAATGAATGTTGAGTTGGCAGATGAACGTGTGGATGAAGAAAATGAAAAAGATTTAAGTTGGGATGATATTATTTTTGATAGCCCTGTTGGATTGATTGAAAATACGGAAAATTTGGAGATTGAAAATAATGAAGTAATAGAAATGGGAGAGAATATTGAGCAAGGTGTTCCAATGATAGAAAATAAGGTGTCAGTAATACTGCAAAATAGAGTACAAAATGAGGAAGAAATTGTGGTTCCTTTAGAAAGGTATGAGTTGATTAAATGGTGTGATAACGTTTGGGAACTAAAATTGGGCTTGAACGAATTTCGAGTGGGAAAATTTGATGGACATACCTATTATGGGCCTAGTCATTGGGCAGATTTTTGTATGGGGCAACAAAAAATCTTGCTTGGTGAAATTATCGCGGAGTATAATTTGCATCAGAAAGGTGTGTACCGAGTTGCCAAGAAATTTTGTACTTTTGAAAACTTCCGGTTGATTCTTGTGAGTATTTTGAATGAATTTGTATATACTTTAAAAAAAAAAAATATATATATATATATATGGACAATAAGAAAAATAGAGTGGGAAAATTTAAACTCGTTTTAATTTCATAGGTTGATGAAAGGAGAATACGATATAATGATTTAAAGGAGAGATATTTATTAAAAGCTAAAAAATTTCGTCTCAATGATGACGTGCATGTCCAAATGCCATGGCAATGGACTGGACAAGATAAAAATTGGATAAAAAAAAAAGAGTAGATCGTGCGAAAACGGATATTGAAAAAAATGGATTTAATCATCCATTTATTGTGGACAATATAAAGTTTAGAATCTTAAACTTGATTGTAGAAGAAGTAAGTGTATAGTATGAGACAAGGGAAATAGAGATAAGAAAAAATGGATTTTCTTATATTTAAATTCTTCTTTATTTTTTACAGTATTTAGATTGAGAAGAAAAAGGAAGGAAAGAGAAAGAGAGAGAAAAAAAAGACTGAAAGAGAGAGAGAGAGAAAAGACTGAGAGTAGCGTGATTAATTTGTGATTTTAATATATGAGATAAAGTGGAAAGTTATTAGATTTATTTTATTTCAACTGAAGTGCAAGTAAATAAAAAAATTTTAAACAAGTGTTTCGTGGTTTTGTGTTTCACTTAATTTTGGTGCAGTCGGTATCGGTGACTAATCGCGTGGTTGCCCAAAATTATCTTCTAGGATGTTGAAATTTTGGTGAGTAATATCTGGATTAAAAGTTTCTAATAATTTCGTAAAACTGAGGATCATTATGAATGTATAAAAAGATAAAATCTCGAGATCTTCAGCGGGTGCCAATTTTGTTGTGTAGAGTTTTTGTACTTGAATAAGTATAAATATTTCCTGTTCCATAGTAGAAAGTGGGATAATATTATTATTATTCCAACTGAAGAAAAATGTTTCGAGTATTGAAGGAAAATTTATAGAAAAATTGCAAAGATTTGGGGTAATTTTTCAGATAGGAATATAGTATTCTGTGATTGGGATAGAATCGACAAGTGTTTTGGAAATAATGTTCATTTGTGGAAGAATTTCATTATTACTTTCTATAGTACATTCTGGTTGAATTTGTAAGGTGCCAGAGTTTTCAATTGTAATTGAAAATGAGTGTGAATTTGGACAATGAATTTGAACTTTAGTGGGTAAATGAGTAGAATAAAGCCATCCGTGATAGAATTTTAATGGGGTCCAGTGATTGGCTTTTGAAATTTTAAAAATAAAAGGACAGTGATAGGGTGAATTTTTCATAATGAGCGAAATTTCACAAATTGGATTAGTTTTTGTACTAAATATAGATGGATTTGATAGACAAATTTTTCCTACGGGTGATTTTTGGCATGTATGTAAAAAGTTATCATCGAATGTGAAATATGTTTCAATATCATGTGAGATAGCAAGATAAGAGATTTTTGAGTCACTAAAAATTGAACTTGTGTAATTTGTGTTGAATGTGTGAAAGTTGGTGACGAATGTGGTTTGAAAATGCGATAATTTTTCTCAGGCGAGAAAGGTAGTGTAAGGGAAATTGTAATTTTGTCTTGATAAGAGAAAATTTCAACCTGAGAGAGTTTTAATAAATCTGAGAGCGAGTTTTCGTGAGGTTGTGAGTTTACTGATAGCAGTTTTTCAATTGAATTAAAAGGAATTGATAATGTTAATGCTGGGTGCCATTTTTTGTTTGTCGCAAAAACGAAAATAGCTAGAATTTGTTGTAAACAAAAAATGTATCTGTCTGTTAATTCATTTAAATTTGCAGTCCATATGGTAGTGAACATAGCAGATACGTCTTTTAAAGAGTTTCTGTGCCATTTTACAAATTTGTCGAAAGTTTCACTTGAAAGTGTAATTTCTTCAATAATTCTTGATAAAGGGTTGGGAAAAATGTAAATTTGTTCTTCTGGCCCGTATAATGTAGAATTTCCCAAGGCTAGCATTTTTGTAAATGCAGTTTGAAATGCAAAGTTATCGTTTTTTGATGTGATATTTAAAGTGTTATCAAGGATTAATTGAATTTCATTTAAAAGAGTTTCTATGATTAATTTCTTTGTATTAACTTTTAATTCAATACTGTCACGGGTCCGACAATTTTCGCTATAGACCTTAAGTATTTCAAGATATTCTGGACCAAGATCTAAAAATTCCTTTATGTTGATGTAAGAAAAGATATGCCATTTATCAGAAAATAATGTGACATTTCCTAAAGATTCAAAATATAGGCCAGAAGTTTGTGGAACAGGATTTTGTACATAGTACTTGGCTTGATTTGTATGAATGAAAAGTAGGTGAATGATGACGAGTATCTTGAACATGCTGCTTCCCTTGTTCCTACAAAAAAATGAATTCTAACTTGCGATTATAAATGAGATTTACTTCTCACATGCAATATGAAGAGAATCAAGGGCTTGCCTGAAAACTGACAAGCATGGATTAGTAGAGGTAATTTAAGATATATATTTTTTAAAAGCGTTGGATAAAAAACGTGCGTAGGAGATTTATGGCTTTATGAAGTTCGGTATTTTCTATTACAAGAAATACAGGATTTATGGCATTAATATATATTTGTGACTGTTTTTGTCTAGTAATTATAGGACAAGTTTGTATTCTGTGTCCCCTAGTTGCGCAATATTTACATGAATTTTCCCAGTGTATCAATTTGGGTCGAGGATCGGTTTGTGTGGATATTTCTCGTGTGTGAGATTCGATTGTGTTACTAGAAGGATGTACTTCGTCACATAAATCATGAGTAGTTATAAAAAATCCTAGAAGGTTGAGGGCCGCGAATTGGCTCGCAATGTTTGATGTATAAGCCGTGTGGCTAACTACTTTGTTGTCGATTGAACAGTATATTGTGTAAATAGGCAGTAATTCGGGGCTCCTATCGATTTTTACATTGAGTTCAGGTTCCGGTAAACCATATTCAATAGCAAATTGGAATAACATTTTGATGTAGTCATACTTTATGGGGGACTTTGTGATAGAATTGCGATCTTTTGACGAGTTTTGAGAACGGTCCAGATGTGCTGATGACGGATTTCCACTGATTTCTTTTGGTTGATTGGACATTTTGAAACTTATGTTTGATCCAAATATCCTGATGGATCAGAGAGAAAGAAAAAAAAATAATCAGCATCGATAATAAGGATTTGATGATCGATGGCCACACTGCATGCATTTTTTGAAACTTTTTGGAATAGTGCCAGAAGATGAAACGGATGGTATCGGTTGCACTGGTAAATTGTGAACGATTCTCTTTTTGGGAGAAAGATTTGTAGCTGGAATTGTTCGTATTTTATTAATTTTTGCTTTAAAAGAAGTAGTGCAAGGGTTGATTATAGCTTGTGCTGAATTATGTTCTGGTTTTTTATCTTCGTCATTGATGCGCATTGGTTGAAATTCGAAAGGAAGTGTATTATCTGTAATCAATTTACGTAGTATTTTACTAGATGATTGAATTTTTGCCTGTTGTGATGTATTTCCGGTTCCGTTTTCTTTTTTATTATCAATTTCGCAAATGGCAATGAAAGTTGAGATTATTGGAGAAATTTTTATTTTAAAAATTATAAAATGTGGTTGTGATTTTTTATTTTTTAAGCAAAAATCTTGTAATTCTTTTATGATATCTACTGTTGGATAGTAATTATCAGTAACGATAAAGTTGACTTCAGGTAAAATTTCTAGCAAGGCTTGTGCTACCTGTTGCTTAGTTCTTTCAGGGTCGTAACCTCCACTAATTATCCTATGCTCATTATAATTTGCTGTGATTTCAAAATAGAGGGCATGCTTGAAATCCTTTTTTACCGTATAATGGTAGTTTATGGGTGGTTCCCCGTTGTTTTCCATAAGTTGGTTAAGAATAACTGAAGGAGTTGAGAAAGTCATGCTTGTTACTTTATCAAAAATTTAATGTATGGTTTTGATGATTAGAAATTGAAGTTAGTTGATCTTGCGGGTAAATAGATGATTCGGTGTCTGCAGTGCAATTACCTTGTTTTTTGTCGTGAACAGGTTGTGGTATATCGTTTGTGTAAGGTGCCGACGGGTTAAGGTTTCCTTGTTTGTAGAAGTCTGCGGTTTACCTAGGTGTAATAGAAGATTAGTGACTGAATCCCAGACGGATCCTATCAGATGGAATGACCATCCAAATACTGTGTATAAAGCGTAGCCGTGAATTACGGTGTCAATAACCAGTTTTATTCCTCTAATTATTATTACGAATCCTATTAATCCTGCACTAACAGTTCCAAAGCTTGAAACTATTGTCCAGATTTTTATCCATGCTGAATGTGCTATTTTTTCCATTGTTTCTTCATCTGTAAGGTTCATCAACGATATCGCATGATGCAAAGTTGATTGTACCATTACACCGCGAGATAATGTATTTAAAATCATAGGTTTTTCTGCGGGGAACATTAGGTGATCGCGAAGTTTTTCCAAATCTGCCTGGGAATAAATTCCACTGGTCGCGAGAGATGCTGGATTAGTGTACCGCCATGTTGGTTTAGTTAAAGATTTCATAATTGAGGGTGGTAATGATTCTACTGTGTTTGGGATTAATTTATACCAAGTTTCTCCTAGGAAATACATGGTTGGAATGAATGAGTTGCAAGAGATTTGAGTACCCCTATTTTTTAATATCCGTGTCCTTGGGGTGAGAAAAGAAGTTTGATTTCCTTTATATAATGGTAAATGTGTGTAGCATTCTTCGGTTTTACGGT
The DNA here is from genome assembly GCA_932195095.1 of Andricus curvator. Lineage (NCBI taxonomy): Eukaryota > Metazoa > Arthropoda > Insecta > Hymenoptera > Cynipidae > Andricus > Andricus curvator. The sequence goes on from CAKNYM010049118.1 coordinate 136,671, forward strand.
ATTTTACTTCGACTGGAATGCACTGAATTACGTGTGCTACTTCTCCTGCTATTATTGACGTGTAACCTGGGCCTTTCATTAATTGCTACGCGAGTTCATCAGGTGCTTGTGTAGGCAAAATTAAAGAGTTTTTAAAGACTCTGCGTTCTAATTGGCATTTTTGGATTAATATATCACAGTATAATTTCTTGACTTCACTGCGGATATGTCTTTCGACATAAACAAATTTGGAATTTACATAAGTGAAAAGATCCATATTTTCAACAGGAGGGCGTTTATTTTGAAAAATTGAAGTTCCTGGTGTAATTTCAAGTATAATTAATTTAGGATGTTTAGTACGTATCAACATTAAATTGCAGTTGGGTATTCTACCGGTTTCTTCCAAAATAAAAGTTATGTCTTGACTAGTTAGTGAATAGAGTATCTCTGAATTTTGTGTACTATTATCTCTAGATTTGTTTGCAAAACCTTCATATAAAACTTCGTATTTATTGAACTGGCAAACATCATTGGGTAAAGGATTCCAAAATGTGTGACCTCCCTCCATGTCAACACAATTTGATTCAGAAAATGAGCATATAACTCCAGAACGTAGGTGAATTTTATTCGTATTGAGGTTCATTTTTGTATAATATTCTTGTAAAGATACTTTGACAACTGCTTGAACAATTACATTATTCCATGTTCCAAAAGGATCTGAGTATTGTGTTCCGTAATAAGCTCCATTCATTTCTAAAATTCCTGCGAAAAGTACGCTGTGATGTGAGGTTTTATTAATTTTGCGATTTGATAGTTGTAAGTTTTGACTTAGTGATATCATTCCAGTATAATGTAGGATTTCGCATTGTTCGCGTGAGATGTCCTGAATATATTCGCTTATATCATTACTAACTGATGTTGTGTGAGAATATGCTTCTCAGTATGATATTTTACGCTTGATTTCAATTTTGCATTGCTTAACGTGAGTGAGATAATAATCTGAGAGTTGTAATAATTGAATGTATTTTGTTTCTACTTGTACCTGTGATTTAGGTATATCGCATTCTCCTACTTCCAGTAACGACAAAGTTGTTAAATTAAGTTGATTTGCTCCGCAGTCATACCCGATGAGTGCTTCGACCGTTGCTCCCGACAATATGAGAAAAATTAAGGTTGTCGCGATTCGTTCTCTGGATCCCATTTCTGGAAAAGGATTTTTTTTATCTACTTTGCTTTTCCATTTTTTTTTAAACAAATAATTAATTAATCGATTAAAAATTTTATTACGAAATAAAAATGGCCATAATATTACTATGTCAATGTGTCGTGTCATAAAATCTGAATAGATGTCAATTCTTTGTCTATGTATGGGATCCATTGAGGAACGAAATCTGAAATGTTGTAAAAATATGATTTCTTAGTCTTCTTTGTTTAATCGAGCGCGTTTGAGTCGATTAATATGAACTACTTTTGGTTTATTTTTAATTTCGATTTTACGTTGCCTTTTCCTAGTATTTCTAGAACCTTATAGGGTCCAAAATATTGATCACCTAGTTTTTTAGGCTTAGGTCCACTTAGTAAGAAGACTTCATCATCAACATTGAAATTTTGCGGGTTTATTTTCCTATCATAATATTTTTTTGATTTTTGTTTGGCTTTGATTAAATTTTCTCTAGCAATTTCACGAATTTCATGTAGACGTGTCATTAATTTAGTTAAATAATCATCATAAGTTTTTAATTTTTCGCTTTCTACGGGAGGTTCACTTGATGGTAATCTGGCTAATTTTCCAAAAACTAATTCATATGGGGTACAGCGTGTTCCCTCGTGAATGCTAGTGTTATATGAAAAGGTGGCTAATTCAAGCCAATCATCCCATTCTGAATTTTTATCAACAAATTGTTTTAAATATTCACCCAGTACGTGATTTGATCTTTCTAAAGAACCGTTTGATTGTGGGTGAAAGGCATTTGTTTTGAATTTTTTCCTTGATCTGTAAGAACTGATATTGGTGAACCAAAAATACATATAAATTTTTTGACAAGAGCATCAGCAATCGTACTTGCAAGTGCATTAGGAAGAGCAAATGCAAAAGAATATTTTGTGAAATTATCCTGGATTGTTAAAATGTACTCATTTTGATTTTTAGTTATTGGAAGTGGACCGACAATGTCCATTGAGATTTTCTCAAATGCTGTACCTGGAGTATCTGTGATGATCATAGGCTCTTTAGTTTTTACTCGAACAAGTTTCTTTAATTGACATTTAAGACAAGTTTGAATGTACTTTTGTATATCAAGTTTCATATTAGGCCAATAATGATTTTGGCGAATCCTGTTATAAGTTATAGTTTGTGACCACCTATTACTGAAGAATGGGCTTCTTCTATTAATTGATGTTGTTGTTCTTTAGTTGCATATTTAATGATTCCGGTGCATATTATAATTTTTATTGATGATTCTAAAAAGGTGTTATTAAGTGCGGTTAAAATATCTTCCCATTGAATATTATTAACTTCTGATGTTTTTGCTATACTAATTGTTCGTAATTTTAAAGTTTTTACTATCGAATGTAATGAGTTAATTGCTAATTTAATATTATTTAATGTCTCAGAAATACTTTCTTTGGATTCGGATTGGATAGGAAACGCAAAATGATATATTTGTCCACAGCGAAATTTTGCGTTTCCCTTGCAAAGATTTATAAATTTGGGTAATTCATTACGTTTTAATAAACTTCTTGATCCATTATCTCGGGGTTCTCCGTTGGTTGTGATGAAATAGGCATAGTTGTCCTTTCGCATTGTGAGTTGGTCTCGACATTCAATTACCTTATGGTTCGTTGCCATGTTTCCAGCCTGTACGTCATACTCGGCAGGGGGCGGTTCTGGCGTTGGACGGTTTGCCGAATCTTCAATATTTGAGTTTGCTATTTGAGGAAAAAGATGTCCTTTTCTTCGTTGGAGTTCTCTTCATTTTTCTTCTTGTTCTTCTTTTTTGGATTAATTTTCTTCTTCATTACTGGATTCTGCGTTGCGTTCTTCCTAGGCCTGCCTCTTTTTTTCTTAGACTCAGGGACATGTATATTTGGAACTTGAGCTGCTTCTTTTACTGTCTTCAGCTTCTTCTTTTGACTTATGATTTCTGGTTTGCTTTTTCTGTATTCCTCTTCTTCGGAGTCTGAAAAGTCCTTATATGGCACCTCATGATTCTTTTGATTTTCTTTCTCTGCATTCATTTTCTGTGTTTGATTTCGAGTTTTTATTACATTCACTCGTGATTTTTTCTTAGGGGCATGTTTCTTCCCAAATTCTGAAATAATTTGAGTAATTTTGAATAATAATTCTGAGATGGCTGATTGAGATTCAGTCTCATCTTCTGAACTTTCATTTGAGGGTACTTCTTCCTCAGAATTCGAAATTGAATTATAAATTGATTTAGGCTCATCCTCTGAACTTGAATCTTCGCTTGAGGGTCTTAAAAATATTTTTATTCTTATTGTCATTCCTAGTCTTTGCAGGAATTGAACTTGAAATTAAAATAGGGCTCATTTTATTTTGGAGACCTTTCACATTTCTTGAGTTTCATTGACTTTTTTCTTCTTCATTTACAATAGTAACATTTGTTTCGACAGGATTTCGTGACAAGGCGTCAGCATTAACATTTGTTTTACCTGCTTTATGAATAACATTGAATTCATATTCTGCTAATTTTAGTCTCCATCGTGTTACTCTTGAACACGGATCTTTCGTAGTTTGGAACCATACAAGCGGCTTGTGGTCAGTTACTAGGGTGAATTTTCTTCCATAGAGGTAGTGACGAAAATGTTCTACCGAATATACAATAGCCAGTGCCTCTTTTTGATAAGTGTCATATTTCTATTCACAGTCATTTAAAGCGCGTGAGGTATATTCTATAGGCTTGTCTTGGCCTATTTCACCTTGTGATAGTATTCCCGCGATTGCGTATCCTGAGGCATCCGTTGTTAAAATGAAAGGTTGAGTAAAACCGGGACGTTGAAGAAGGGGTTCTTCGCATAATTTTTGTTTGAGTGTGTCAAAGGCTAATTGTTGCTTTGCTGTCCATATAAAAGGTGTATCCTTTTTTAAAAGTTGAGTTAAAGGTGAAGCTATTTTAGCGAATCCGTCGATAAACCTTCTACAATAACCTGCTAAGCCTACAAATTCCTTGATGTTCTTTTCTTTTTTTGGAATTGGAAATTCGGAAACTACTTTTAATTTTCTGGGATCAGGGGGGACACCCTGATGATCTATTATATGCCCTAAATATGTTACCTCAGGCCTCAAAAATTCGCACTTATCTGGTTGCAGATGTAAATTTGCGTTTCGCAATCGAGTCATTAATTTCTCAAATTTTTCTGTGTGTTCTTCCAAACTATTTGCGTACAAGACGATATCATCTAAATACACAAAAAGTTCAGTACCATGTAATCCCGTTAGTACCACGTCCATTTATCGCTTAAAGGTTGCAGGCGCGTTTTTTAATCCGAATGGCATTCTATCAAATTCATAATGCCCGTATGGAGTTGAGAAAGCTGTTTTATGAGCATCTTTTGGATCCATTGGTATATGATGGAATCCTGTAGCTAAATCGAAAACCGAAAAATAACGAGCGTTTCCTAGTTGATCTAATATTTCATTGATATTTGGTAGAGGATAAGAGCCTCCTATAGTCTTTTCATTGAGTTTTCGAAAGTCAAGGACGATTCTCCACTTTAATTTACCTTGAGAATCCAGCTTCTTTTTAACTAAAAAGGCTGGTGAACAATAGGGAGATTGTGATGGCTTTATCACTTTATTTTTTAGAAGCTCATTTACCTGACGCGTTAATTCTTCTTTTTGAACTTGAGGGTGTCTAAATGGTCGCGTGCAAATTGGTTGACCGTCAATAGTGGGAATCGTATGTTTCGCTACATGTGTGGGTTCAAGGGGTACACCTGGAATCTGGAAACGGTCTGAATATTTATTTATTAATTTGTCGACGTAAGCTTTCTCTTCAAAATTTAAATAATCAAGGCGAAGTAATTCTTTTATTTTTTCTATTCTAGCTTCACCCATGATGTTGTAAAATTTAATTTCTGTTTCTCCTCATTTTTCCAAATTTTCTTCTGGTTCGCTCATCTTAATTTCTTCAAAGCTTCCCAAAAAATTTTTGGAATTACAACTTTGACTGGATCTGAACTTGTATTAGCGACTTTTATGTATGCCTTTCCTTCGTGGTTTTTTACTATGGCATTTCCTATATAAATTTTATCAGCTAAATAAGGTTGAGGAATGTAACCTTCGTCTTTATCTGTATTTTCGATTTCAACACATATATTAGAGATTGACCTAGCTGGTAAGATTATGCTAGATTCTGGTGCTTTAAATGAATATTTGTTTTCTTTAATTTCAAGACATTCTTCAGTGTAATTTATATTTACTTTATTTTCGATAAAAAATTCTGATCCTAAAATTCCATCTTCTTCTATAGGGACACTATTTGGAATTAGATTAAAATTCGTTGGATATCCAAGAATATTAAGAGTTACCTGACCTAACGTAAAAACTGGTAAAGCATTTATTCCTTTTAAGCGTAAGATTTCGTCTTGATTAATGTTGGTAGAATTTTCAATTATATTTAGTTTAAGTAAATTTCTTCCTGCTCCCGTATCAATCATCATACGTGCTGGGCGTATCAGGCCGTCAACAGATATATGAATTGATGGAATTGGATTGATATTATTTAAATTTATTTTTACGTATTTTATGACACTTTTATTTTCTGTAGCCGGTGCGTTTAAATTTTTTATATTTCCACCTCCTCCGACGCACCTTAATTCGGGAAGGGTTTGGCATTTCCCTGATTCTGTTGAGTTCCAGTTTGTTGCTGTTGTTCATTAAATATCCTTTTTCGACATAGATCAATTGTATGTCCTAATTTCTTGCAATAGCGTAAGTTTTGGTCGGGTCGAAACTGCCTTTGAGTCTGAAACGGTTGTCGCGCGCCCCATTGAGATTGGAATGGTTGTCGCGTGCCCCATTGAGTTTCTCTGTTTTGTTGGGGTCCTGTGTAGTACGGTCGGGATTGATAGCCTCTATTTTGAGAATTTTCACGTTGGTTAAAATAATTTAAAGGTTTTTGTGTTCTTCTTTCTTCGAAATTTGGTCGGTTTTGCATTGTAGGGTTAAAAAGTTGTCTGCAGGTAGGAGCTATATGACCTCTTCTGCCGCAAATTTGACATGAAATGTCTTTTTGAGCAATGTTAATTTTATTTTTATCATTTTTATCCGAGTTTATTTCTTCTTTATTACGCCTATTTGAACGCAGAGCTCATGTTGCGGCTAATTTTCACTCTATATCTATGGCTTTATTTACAGCTACTTTAAAAGTTAAAGGGGTATCATCTGGATCTTCAATTCGCGATTCCAATTCAATTTTTAAACCTCTAAGAAAACAGTCGTTAATATCCTTAGCGATTTCTGCGCTAAAACTTCTGTCTTGGGACCCTGTGTTATTTCTTTTGTGGGCATCTAGAATTTTATCGCCTATTTCTTTTACACGTGTCGCGAATCAGATGACTTTTTCATTATCCCACTGGAAAATGTTTCCCAGTTCACCCTGTAGTTGGTATAGTGTTTTATTTAATGAATATACGCGTTTTAAACTATCAATTATTGTAAGATTCTCCGGATAGGCATTTACGTGCTTCGCCTTTTATTTTAGTTTTGAGTAATTTAGTTAAATTACATCCTTCGATAAACTGATCTAATGATATCTTATCTCCGGTAAAAGAAGGTACGACCTCAAGCGCATCACGTAGCGAAACCATTTGGTTGTTTGCTACTGTAACAATTTGTTGTTGTGTGGTCATTATGTTTTCTTGTTTCGAAAGGGTATTCTTTAAAATTGAAATGTTACTCGTATTTGACCTAATTAATGATTTAGTTAATTTCTTACTTTTTGAAATTGATTTTTCCGGATCTTCTTTGAAATTTATTGAATCTGATTCTGAGTCTGAACTGCTAGATGTTTCTGAATTTGATTGATTTGCCACGAGAGTTGATTCAAAATTTTCAGCGAGAGTGGAATTTTCCGGTTTTATTGTGGAATTAAAAAATGAATCGTCAAAATTTTGGGTACTATTTAAATTTAAACTGTTGTTGTGAGAAGAACTTGAACTTGAGCGTTTCTTTTTGAAAAAGACTCTACTTCTGGTATAGGAGTTTGATTTAGAGAGATTTGGTTTGTTGTGTTGCAGGAATTAGTGACGGATTGATTCAAAGTTTCGTCAACCGATTTTTTATTTTCTGATCTCCTTGTTTGTTGAAAAGCTTTCGGCTTATTTTGATTTACTATTTTTTCTAATTCAGGATTGTTCTTGGTTAAATTTCGCGTTATGATTTTTCGTTCAGGATTGTCTAAAGAATTAGAAATTTGGGTTAATTTTCATTTTGTTCACTATTTGGATACGCACACCGACCAAAATAGTACAATGGAAAAAATAGATGGATAATATTCAATTTTGTGGGTAAAAATTTCGATAAATCTTCATGGATTTATAAATTTTACACAAAATATTTGCCTTCAATATGTAAAACACAAAATATTTCACTGGTTTTTATAGCTTAGTCTTCTATGCACATTTGCTTAATATTTAGCAGGTATAAAGGAAAATCGCAAAACAGAAAAACTGCATTTAAATTTTATTTTTCCATTTAATCAAGAATGGAAAAGAGAGAAATAAAATGTACTCAGGAAATACAAATTTTTGAAATCAATATTGTTGTTTTTCTGTTTCAGATTTTAAGAAAGAACGAAAAATATATTAGTCAATTTGTCAACCCTTTTAATTTGCTTATTTTCATGCAAAATGTTATTTAAATGAGTCTCAAAATTCATTTGTTACTCAAACCGAAATTAAAGTAAATTCAGGAGTTTTTTTGTTGTTGAAATGTTCAAAAAAATTTTTTTGAAAATTAGAAAAATTTGTGAATTTAGATAATTTAAATTCAAATAGGTTGATTTCCCGGGCCGATGCACCAAAAAATAATAGACTCTGTTACGTCCTGAAGACCTAAACAGCTAAATTCCTATTTTGGTAACAAAGCCTATTTCCCTATTAATGTTTCCTCAATTTACTTAACTATTTCTAGCTAAGTGGGATGAGGTCAAGCTAAATGAATAAATTTAAATACATTCAATTTCTTTATTTCAATTTTACATTAATTATTATGACCCTTTTTGTGATGTAAGATTTTAACTTTGACTTTTGATAATTTCCTTTCCTTCCAATCGTGGATTAATTGATCTCCACCCTTTAAAAGAAAATGAACTAATTTAATAATCTATTTAACACTCAAAATTTAATACGGTTAAATTAAACGATTTTTCTTGACTTACCAATACTTGACGTTTCTGTTTATTTAATCCCTTTTTAGAAGAGCGAAACACTTCACGTAATCCTTTCAATGAATAACTCCGAGAACTGAATTTACGTGGTAATTGTAAACTGATGTAACTCCGATTTAAAAGACTGTCGTCTCGCTTCCAATTTTGACTGACTAAGTAAATTTGTAGAGAAAGTATACTGTGTGTCTGGTCGGATTTTATAGTGTATATTGATGTTCCGATTCAAGTATTTTTTAGACTCTCTTAGTTTGAGGGTTGCTGCCTATATATGGAATTTAGTCCTCTGGAATCATTGGGTCCCATGGAAAATGGTTTGACAGCTTTCCTCTGCCATAAATTTAACAGGCCGTGCGACGGCTAATGGCTTTCCTCTGCAACGCGGTAGTAGTCGAGTCTCTGGTTGTGTGTGTAACACATGGATTGACTTGGGGTGTCGGGCTAGACACTGTGTAAGTCATTCATGTATTCTCGAGGTTCGAAGCTTTCTTAGGTGGGTGCAGGTAGTTGGAGTTGTAAGGACAAGGATCATATCTAGTTCAAGTTTTAGATTGTTTCATTCACAAAAAGGTCATTGACATTGGATCGTATATTTTGACATAATGACAGATTATCGAGGATAAACATTGAAGGTAATGTTCGCTTAATGTGATAAAAGTTTATAATTAAGTAATGGTCGATAAGTAAAAGTTTATAATAGGCTATTAGGATAAACAATAATAAAAATAATTATTATTGTGAGAAGTTGTAGGCTCCGGAAGCTACGATCATGGTTCTTTAAAAGCAACCAATCCCGACGCAACTGGAACGTGTACGTCATCCGCTTCTGCTCCTTCTGTCCTAGAAGGTAAGCAAGAGCGGAAAATTTACGCGAGATAACATCGGGCAACACTGTTCCTTGGAGTCAGGTCTCTAGCCGCGGACGATCTTACGCGGCAGACGGGACAGTTGGAGATGAAGTTTCACCTCTGGATACTTTTTTAAAGCTACCAATCTTTGTAGAATGTTATGAGGAACAGTGTTGACGGACCAGATGAAGTCATCCCAGAAGAACAGCCTTTTGCATCCGGTTCGCGATGGAATGAGCCTGACGCTGGCAAGCCGGCATGGCATCTTGTTGAGTTGGCTAATAAATGAAGCTCTCATACCTCCAAGACAGCCGATTATGAGAACTACAAGATGGACTTTGAAGCCTTGGTAGAGCCTGCTCAGCTCGAAAAGAAGTGCTTGATATTTCGCCCGTTTTTCTTCCTCCTTTGCCGTGATATTACCATCGGCTGGTGCCAAAAATTCAATCACGTAAATGATCTTGTTCTTCAGATCTTGGAGGACAATACCAGGCTTCGTAGCACTGATACGTTGAGTGGTCGAGAATGAGAAATTCCAGTAGATCTTACACTGATCATTCTCCACAACGGACTCGAGTTCCCCCTGGGCGTATGGCAAGACGAGCAATAGATCAACACCATAGAAGTGCCTTAGATGGTAATATAACACTTTTAGATCCGCATTGTGTCTCTCTATGTACCCGTATCGTGCATATTTTGAGCATCCACTGAGAACATGTCCAAGTGTTTCTGGCTCTTGATTGCACGCTCGGCAGTTGGTATCGCCTACAGGTATATTCATTATGCCCTCGCGGTAAACTAAGGTGTCTATAACGCCATCTTGACAGGCAAAAAGATATCCCTCAGTCTCCGATTTTAATCCAGCAGACTTGAGAAACATGTTGGACAGACCCATCGAGAGCTCTTCTCTACGTATAATGTTGTAGAATTTACCATGAAGGGGCTTGTCAGCATGTTCTCTTAGTAGAAGCGTATGTTCTGCTTCCTGTACACGACTTTTGAGCACCAAAGGTGTTAGTGATGCTAGGCCATGTGTAGTGTCGCTGGAATCAAATGGGAGGCCAAGCTCCTCTGCGGCACGATATAGAAACGCCGCAGCATTGACGACTTCATGTTGATGTACTAGTTGCATAAGAAAATCTGTGCTATTTAGAACTGAGCAGGCTGTAGCCAGAACCGTTCTGCGATGAAGACACTCTAAGCTCAGCAAGCCTCTACCCCCTTTATCTCGAGGGAGGTATATTCGAGATACGGAAGATCTAGGATGATGACTTCGATGGATTGTCATCATCTTGCGTGTGCTTCGGTCAAGTTGCTTCAACTCATCGAAGTTCCATTTTACTGAACCAAACGTGTAGAGCAGTATAGGAACGGCCAGCATATTGGTCGCCTGGAATGATATTCTTTCCAGATAATTCGGAAGCCCAACTTTTTCTGAGAATTTGGCGATACCTTTTTCCAAGGTCCGTTTTTAACGCACGCACATCGTGGGTTTCCGCTTGCGGTATTCCAAGATATGTATATGTTTCTCCAATACCAAGATGTTGAATGGTATTTCCGCCTATGAGTTGAACATCCTGCTCGTGATTCGATGATGTAGTTTCTAATCTTCCTTGGCGTAGGTGGACGCAGGCACACTTGTCCAGTCCGTAGCTCATGCCAATCGCTTTAGAGTACCTATTTACCGCCTCCACAAGGATGTTAAGGTCCTCTTTCGAGGAAGCAAAGAGTTTAAGGTCGTCCATGTATAATAGGTGGTTGACCTTATATTCTCTTTTGTTCGGCGGGCCACATAGGTATCCAGAGCTTTTTCCTCGGAGCACAATAGATAGAGGCAAGAGGGAGATGCAGAAAAGTATCGGACTTAGAGAGTCTCCTTGAAAGACCCCCCTCTTATATGTGATATAGCATGTAGTCACTTGTCTTTTGTCAGATTTTATGACAAATCTTGTCCGCCATAAGAGCATAAGCTCTTTTATGCATCTCACTATTTTTGGATGCACCTCCATGCACTCAATGAGCTTAATAAGTACCTCATGGTTCGTGTTATCGAATGCCTTACGGTAGTCAATCCAAGCCATGGACAGATTGCGTCGATACCTGATCGAGTCCTGGGCAATAACATGTCTATTAACTGGTTCTCCCTGCAACCTGCCAGACCTCTCTTGCATCCACGTTGTTCAACTATTGCACTCCATACCGGCTCGATAGATGTTAATATCCTCTCTTTGAGGATACCAGTGAATAGCTTGTAGCTGGTGTTTAAACAAGCTATGGGCCTGTAGTTCTTTGGACTTGACAAATCTCCGGTCTTAGGGATCAATACCGTGCGTCCTTCAACTAGCCACTGCGGGACGGGTTGTTCTACGTTTAAGAAAGTAGTAAATATACGAGCTAGATGTTGGTGCGTAGAAGTAAACTTCTTCCACCAAAAGTTGTTGATTTAATCTGGCCCTGGAGCTAAAAAGTTCTTAGTTCTAGCGATAACTTTCTTTACCTCTTCAGCAGTAATTAGTGGACACTCTTCCCCTGGACCTTGTAACCTTTGCCTTTGGCAAAAGTTACGAAAGAGTGATATATCTGAAGTGTCTTCATTTAGCTGATAAGTATCTCCATATACTTGTTTCCAGAAGACTTGAATCTCTTCTCGACTAGGCAGATTTTTAACGGCACTTGACGTTTTATTTTACAGACGGGTAGGATGAGTAGAAAAGGTAGAATTTTCCTGAATCCACTTCACTCGCCGTTCAAGGCGCTGTTTCGCTGTTGAAAGAGATCTTATTTTTTGCGTCCAGTGCTGCTTGATGGTCAACAGTTTACACTTGTTCAGCGTGTGATTTGCTTTCCTTAAGTTTCGAGCAAGTGCCCTAACTTTTGGAGTGAATTTTTGTAGGCGTAGGGATGTGGCGACCCCATCGCCCGAGAGCTCCGGCTCTTGCAGTCAGCCACGTTGTTTTGGGCTAACTCCCCAATGCAATGAATTATGCGGTTACGATACCAGTATCGCGCAGTGCCACCCACAATAGGCCTCTCTCGGATGGAGACCATGGTTCAGTTGGGAGTGGCAATAGGACCGAACCGAGGCGGCGACCAGGCAATGGCCCCGGACGCGAAAAGGATTCATGCAGAGGTTACATGGCCGTTGGGTCAATATGCACCCGGAATATGCTCATCAAACGCCTCAGTATTTAAGAGATCAGGTGTCCTTTTTGGGAAAAAACGAATATGAAGCTCTTTATCAACAAGAAGAAGAGCAACATCCTCCATCGAACATTATACCCGTTTCAGCAAGACCACCTTTGCAGATAGCCGATAATGCTAACATGAGAAGTAGGAGATCTATCCACCAAAAAGTCTTTCTCAGGATGGACAAATTAGCTGCAGCTAATACTGCTCTCCCCGATTTGCTCCCCCAAGATGTTAATCTCTGGAATCTGAACTGTGTTGTTTACGAGAAGGCGGTCTCCCTGCTTAGCGACAGTAGAAGTAACGATACTTCAGTACGTCTGAGTAAGACTCGCGAGCGAATTGCACAGCTTCAATTCAAAATTGAAACGGCGAGACGGCATGCATCAAATATTCAGTGCGTGATTAGCTACAAAACATAATTATTATTATTATTATTATTATCAATTATTATTAATTATTATAAATTATTAATAATCAATTATTGTCTATTAATTATTTATTAACAAACAATAACTATGACCAACAATAATAATAATAATTATCTTATAATAGTCGCTGGACGTGACACAACGATGAAAGTGCAAAATCGATTAATTTAGATGAATCCGTCAAGAGACTTGGCATACAGTGGAATCAGCAACGAGAAAAGTTTAATTTTACAACATTAGACTATGAAGATTTAGTTGGAGCTTCAACAAAACGCACAGTGCTTTCGAATATTTCTCGACTCTTTAATCCACTTGGCTGGCTGTCACCGATTACTGTGACAGCACAAATCTTGATGCAAAACCTCTGGATACTTAAGTATGATTGGGACGAAACTCTCCCGCTCGAAATCCGTGAGCGTTGGTACGAGTATTGTAAGTCACTTTCTTCTCTCCCTTCGTTTTTTATTAGTCGATGGCTAGGACCCTCTTGTGATTCGACTCCTCAAATTCATGCATTGTGCGATGCATCGTCTCGAGCGTATGCAGCAGCAGTGTATCTACGAAGCGTCGGCGACGATGGTTCTGTGCGAACATCACTTTTGGCTACAAAAACAAAGGTAGCTCCGGTTAAGACGAAGAGTATACCTAACCTTGAATTTTGTGGCGCTGTTCTTCTTGTCAAACTCCTCTGTCACATTCAGCAATTGGATTTTCTTCATAAATTTCCCATATTTGCTTGGTCTGACAGTAAAATAGTTTTACAGTGGCTCAAAAAAGACCCAAGTAATTGGAAGACTCTCATCGCAAATCGCGTGTCATTTATTCAAACAGAATTTCCATCGACTATTTGGGCTCACGTTCCCACCAAAGAAAATCCCGCCGATCTAGGGACTCGCGGTAGTAGCCCAGCATAGCTTATCGATAATAAGTTATGGTGATAAGGACCTTCCTGGCTTGAGAGACCATCTGATAATTGGCCACGCGCAGCTGAACCTCTGCATGTTCTTCACGCTTACATCACTTATTCTGATTTCGATTTTCTCTCAAAATTCTCCAATATGAGTCGAATGACTCGTGTAATAGGCTACTGCTCACGACCTCTTTTACGTCTTCGAACAAAAAATCAGAAGCTCGAACCCCTTCCTAAATACCTCACGGCCTGGGAACTAGAGAACGCAAAATATGTGGTTATTAAATGCGTTCAGTCGTTAGCCTTTCCCCATGAAATAAAATTGCTTCGAGCAAACAGGCCGTAAGCAAAACGAAACCCACTGTTGAAACTGAATCCTTTCTTCGATGAAAAGGATGGAATCCTGCGTGTGGCTGGGTGGCTCGCCAATTCTGCCAATTCGCCAATTCTTGTCTATTTTTACGAAACGGTAGCTGAATCACTTGCAAACGACGGCACGAATTGGATTTTTATTCCTCCAAACTCACCCCATTACGGTGGCTTGTGGGAAGCCGGAGTTAAGTCAGTAAAGCATCACCTCAAACGAGCCATTGGTGATTGTATTCGTACTTTCTCTAAGCTTGGCACCGAACTCGTGGAAATCGAAGCATGTCTCAATTCGCGCCCCCTCAGCCCTTTGAGCTCGGACGTCGAAGACATTCACGGCTCGACACCGTCTCACTTTCTTCTCGGAGAAACCTCTGCTCTTATTCCGGATGAAGAGCCAGCAGATGTTTCGGAAAATCGCCTTGAACGTTTTCACTTGATGCAAAAGGTTCGCAACACCTTTTGGAAACGTTGGTCTGGAGAATACCTTCAGCACCTCCAAGAAAGATCAAAGTGGCGTTCTCCTACTGAGAACTTCGGTATAGGGCAACTGGTAATCATGCGAGATGATCAGTTGCCTCCTGCTAAATGGCCTCTCGGTCGCATTACCGAGGTACATCCAGGCCCTGACGGTCTCATTAGAGTGGTTACTGTTCGAACGTCTACTTCAATTCTGCGTAAAAAATATTGTTAGATTAAGTCCGTTGTTATTAGAATCCGAATCTAAAAAGTAAATTCGTCCGACGGACGAAGGCGGGCGGAATGTTCATGGGCTTACTGCGCGCTGGCGTAGTATCAAAAATACCGCCGTCTTTTCAAACAAAATGCGCCATTTCTTTGTATTCTCACGACACGCATGCGTACGGGATTGGGAGGGGGGAGAGCGAGAGGCGGGGGCTGGGGTCGCATCGGGCAGTTGCGTCCGAGCAGCCAGGGTGTACCCTTCTCGGTTCCGCGAACGTTGCGAGTCTCGTTGTGAAAAGCACTGCCTTTCGAGCCATTAGCTACTCAGTATAGCTGTCCAGACGAAGCTCCTGTACGACATCGTTGGGTGCGTTCACGCCTTCTTCTTTCAAAAGGTGTAGCCACCCTGAGGACCCACAAAGCTACAAGTCTCCGAGCTATACTTTGCCGTTCCAGAACGAGGGCTGTTCCCGTGCTCAAGACGTTGGGGCGCTGGGACGCGCGTACAGGTGGGCGCCTTCTGAGATCCGGGCATACCAGCGGTACTGCGTTTTGTTTCCTTAAGGTAAGAGAGATCTTTAGCGTATTTGAATGCATTCAATTAGACATATGAATTTGTTAACGGTTTCCCGTTCGATCTGTGAAGTTGAGCGACGCTTGGCTCGGTTTGTTTCGGATGGGATCCATCGTACTAATACCATAATACATGTTTTGTGATCTCATGTCAGCGACTTTGTGACAGCGAACGAACTGATTTCACAATTAATACAGCTACTTATTAAGAGAATATTGTGTTAAGATTAAGCTTCTTTCTTATAAGGCTTTTCCGCCGCTTATGACCGGGGTTTTTTATGCCGATTTTTTCATACACAAGATTTCTTTCACAATGTGTCACTAGAGTTGGGTTGAATAAAACTACATCTTGACTATACAAAAAGACGGTGTTATCCTTCCACCACCTGGTGCGAATTGAACCACCACCTCCTTTATATTATTTCCCAGTATACTTATTATTTATTTTCATACAACAAACATGCAGTTATAATTAAATTGATCATTTTTGATAAACACAAAATCAATCCTCGGTTAGATATAATGATAATGTTACAACTGGTACCTGCCTGGTGGGGCACTCAAGGAAATGAAAGTAGAGTGATTGCGTGAAGTCATTGTCAATCCAGCGCATTTGGTTTCGGATCAATCATAGAGAGCCATAAATCGCTTGAGTCTAGAAGATGCACAGGTGACTCATTGTATCCGCGTCAACTAATTTAAATTATGAATGTGATAATAATTTAAACAAAATTAAGAATACGGAAATGCTTAATTTATTATCACTGAAATAAAATCATAATAATTGGCTCTTTTCATCATTTAAATAAACCGGGTGTAAAATCAATACAAAATAAAAATAAAAGACGAAATAAATTCCATTGGAAATATGAAAATTATTTTCTGAATACGAGTTACAGTCTAAGATCGTCGAAATGGGTGACGATAAAAACGAACGTGATAAAGAATCAAAAAAAGGTGGTAGGAAAATTAAATTTTCTCAAACCATGATAGAAGAAATGAACAACGTAGAAGTTAATTATACACGTGATCAAATTAGTCCTGCGCCTGAGATTGCCGAGACTGACAAAAATCAATTAGGGAATAATTCCGAAAATAGAGATACTCAAAATGATTCCGAGGTACAAGATAATTTAGGCGCCAAGAATAATTCTTTTGCGCAAAATAATTCTGATCTTAACGATTATGATTCTGAAATTGCAGAGATGGATCAACTAATGTTCACTCTTGAAAAATTACAAAAAGACGTGAGCAAATCATTATTATCACAAAATACTTTATTACGAATAGCGAAAAGAGAAAAAATTAAGCGCCGTGAATTTGAGGCAGATACGGAAAAACGAATCGGATCTTTTGCAACCTCCTTAGTAAAAAGAATGGATGATCGAGTAGAAATGCAAAAAGAAAATTCTGATCAGCAAGATAGGATTTTAGAAGAACACTTAATTGATATCGATCAAAATGAATGTAAACTTAAAAAGAAAAAGGAGGAAGTTCTTACCGAACAGGCAGAACTTATTGTTACAAATATTAATAATCGAAAGCGTTTTCAAAATATTGAAGGTTATCAAGATGTACTAGAAAGGAGAATTCATAGGAGTATGGGTGGTACAAATATTAAAAATCCATGGCTTAAAAATTATCCGGTACCAAAATTTTCAGGATAAGGTAAAAAAAGACCTATGATGTTTCTTAGCGATTTTGATAACTATATTAGAGAGATAGACGTTAGAAGGGAGGATTTTAATTTCATAGTACACTCAGGCTTGGAAGGTATCTCTAGAGAATGGTAGAATCTTGTAGGTACTCCAGGTGAAAATCAATTTACATTCAAAGACAAATTCATTTCAAAATTTTGGAATGATATTTGTTTTCAAATTAATACTGATCTTCAATATGGATTCGATCCAGGAAAAAAAATCAAAATCGGCATATGCCATCAAAATAATAAATAACGCTAAAGATTTATTACCACCTCCATCTGAGAATGAAATTATCTCTAGATTGTCGAGACATTTTTCAGAAGAGATTCGTACTGCATATTTAATTGGAGATATTAAAACTTTTGATAAATTTATTGAACTATTAGAAACTTTTGATCAAGCTGGCTCAATAAATTGTATGGAAGGTTATGATCCCCGTAAAAATAGCGTTTACCAGCAAAATGATTTTGATAAATTTAATCGCGATGATGGAAATATTATAAACAATAGGGGAAGTGTAAATAATTTCTAAAACTCCTGTCAAAATGAAGAAGGGTTGCCAGATCGTGAGAATAAAGGTTTCAGTAATTCTCGCTTTGAAACAAATAATCCACCTCGATATCGAAATAATGATCAATACATGCGACAGGATAATAATCGATTTGGAAATAATTATTATTCAGGACGGGCATATAATAATTTTCCACGTCAGAATTATCAAAATCAAGGATATTTTAATCAAAAGAATAGCGCTAATCAGAGAAATAATTCTTTTAATAATCTGAATCGATCAAACTTTGATTACGAAAATTCGCAAAATCGTCGCTCATATCCAGATTATGATGGTCGAATAAAACTCCATATAATCAGTCTCAAGGGCGTTATCAACGGCCAAATGGTTTTCAAAATAATCATAACTCCCGAAATCAAAACAATAGAAATACATCTCAGCAAAATTATGTAAATGGACGAGTAGAGGATAATGTTTACAAACGAAATCCTAATTATTCAAATCTGGTGAACTTGCCTAGAGATACGAATGATCAATTACAAATTAAAAAAGGGGCTCATAATAACCAGAAAAATACTCTGCCACAAAATAATATAACTAAACAAACTAGAGTTATAGAATTCGTTGGAAATATAGATAATTGCGATGAATTTTATTTTAATCAGGGAAGCGCACATGACTCGGGTCAGTAGAGAGTAACACGATAGAGGCAAATCCGGGGCCCAAATATTTTAAAAAGCCTCTATCTTCAGATATGAGGGGTGAACTTTTAGAAAACGATGATAATACGGCGGACAAAGAATTAGATAAATATCCGATGATTTTAAATCTCGAGGAGATAGAAACAAATGCATTAACAGATACAGGTAGCGAAATAACTTGTATCTCTGAGACCTTTTATGCAAATCATCATAATATTTTCAAACAATATGAACTTTTAACAATTGTAGGAACCACAATTGTTGGTGCAACTGGGGCGAGACCTATACAATTAAAGTATCAAATTTATGAAAAATTCAAAATGGGCGACTGGGAAGGCTCTTATGTGTTTCTGATTGTTCCTAGGCTAAATAAAGAATGTATTATTGGAGTGGACTTACTAAGAAGATTAAAAAGTGAAATCGATTTTTAAGATAATATTATTGAACTGAAAGATAAAAATAAATCGATTTAAACTAAACTGTTAGAAGAAGATGTAAAAAGAATTCGCATAATGATGGATGCGGAAAATGTCCAAAAAGAAAGATACATAGAATGTGTAGGGAAATATTTAGAACCCAAAGAAAACTTTCCAAATGTTATAAAGGGAATTAGTACAATTGAAACTTATGATAATGCTCAGTATGAACATGCATTAACTGATGAACAAATTACAGAAAAAGTGGCGCATTGTACTTTATTCAATGTATTAGAAAAAGAGCGATTCTACAAACTTATATCCCGTTATAAAAATATATTTTCTCGGAAACCAGGTAGGATCTCGATATTTGAACATCAGCTTGAAATAGATGATAAGAGACCTTTTATATCACAAACTTACCCGATACCTATGTTCGTACGCGACAAAGTAGCGAATGAAATCAAAAAGCTTATAGAAATGGGAATAGCTCAAAGGTCAAATAGCGCGTATACATATAAATCCATTAGTGGTTACAATTAAGAAGGTCGGTTTGATAAGACTTTGTTTAGACGTTCGAAAATTAAAAGAAATCATAGTAAATGATTACGAATGTGCAGAGCCTACTGAAGTTTTATTTCAAAGATGTTCTGGAACTCAAGTAATGTCGATTTTAGACTTAACTAGTAGCTTTTGGCAAGTACCATTGCATCCCGAGTCTATGAAATATACAGCTTTCTTATATATGAGGGAAAGTGTTATGAATTTTGTGTCACACCTTTCGGTTTAAAAACAAGCACAGCTGCGTTAATTAGAGCTATGGATTTTGTTCTAAATGGATTAGGAAACTTTGTTATTACTTTTATTGATGGTATGTTATGTACCTCACTAAGTACATCACAGCATCTGGAACATTTGGAATTATTATTCCAACGTCTAGAAGATCATAATATAACAGTAAATTTTGAAAAATAGAATCTTTCCGACCCGAAGTCAAATTTTTGGGCCATATTTGAACGCCATTTGGAATTAAACCAGATCCTGACAAAATTAAGGCGATCCATGAATATCCAAAACCTCGGAATCTGAAAGAACTACGCGGATTTTCGGGTGTAATAAATTTTTATGCAAAATTTACAAGAGAACAGGCACAAGAAATGGCACCACTTTTGCATTTATTGCGCATGGGAGCTAAACTACATGAGGAAGAGGACTGTAAATTTCGTTTTCGCTTTTTCGCTTTTGGATCAACTCTAATAAGAAGTTCGCTCACTGAAAAAACAATATGGGGATACGGAGATTGGTTAAAATTCCCTTCATGAGACCCATATTTTTAATAAATTTAAGGAGGTTTGGTATAAAGTTACAAAATATTGAGAAGAAGGAATAAATAAAATAAAAAAATAAGATGAAAAAATTTAATAAAAAATCAGCTATAAATATTAAACGGTTGCGCCGCCACGCCACGCCGCTGCCGCCGGCCAACTTTCTTCAAAACCGCGCCGCCGCCGATTCGAATTCGTCGTATCTTGGATCTGATTCCCAAAAATGTATACAGACGACAACGACAGCGACGACAGATAGACAGAAACCATGTTGTAAAACCTATTTTTCTTTTTTGTATTCAGGGGATGTCGAAACGTGAAGATTTACAGAAATCCGCGATAGACAGTTTTCACATAAAACTAATACCTTCTCATTATAATGAAAAAGTAAAAATATCATGTATGATGGTTCTAGCACAAAAAATCTCAACGTTTCGAGGCCCCCTGAATACAAAAAAGAAAAACAGGTATCACAACATATTTCCTGTCCATCTGTCGTCGTTGTCGTCTGTATACATTTTTGGGAATAAGATCCAAGCTACAAAAAAAATGTATAGACAAATGTTGTTCGCCCAAAAAAGAGCTATCAATTTTTTATCAATCGCTCTTCTATAGGTTGCGCATTTTTTGTTTTCATCGTAAAAAATAACATTAAAAATAAAAATGTAAATTTCTGGGAAAAAGACAATAGCTACAAAAGAATGAAAAAACAAAAGTTGTTCGCCCAAAAAGAGAGGTACAAATTTTGTTCTAATAATTTTTTGATAGGATGCGTAGTTTTTGTTTCAATCGTAAAAAAAACCATTAATAATAAAAAAATAAAAATTTTGGGAATAAGACACAAGCTACGAAAAAAAATTAATAGAGAAAAGTTGTTTACCCAAGAAAGAGCTACTTTGTTATTAATCATTGTTTTATAGGATGCGTGGTTTTTGTTTTAATCGTAAAAAATAACATCAAAAATAAAATAAAATTTTCAGAGTTGTTTTCGATACTTTGAGTTGTCAATGCTTTGACCTTTGATTTTAAAACGTTTTTGCACAAATTTGGGGGAAGTATAAAGACCCAGCACGTAGCACGATCATGTATTTTTTGCAACACCCACCTCTAAAGTTGACGTTTTCATGCTTCTAAATTGTGCCTAAAGGACTTTATTTGAGCAGACTATGTGCGAATGAATTTCGCGCATGCGCAGTTTGAAGATGGCTTACTTTAGGCACTGGTGAAAAAGCTGCGCATGCGCACTTTCGAGATGAGGTATTTTAGACACTGGTATAGGTAACTTTAAACACTGGTTTTGGTATCTTCTTGAAATAAATTTAGATTTAACTTGAACAAATGTTTTAATGATTGAAGTTTTGTTTTTAGGGTTTCGTAGCCCCCCCCCCCCGGCAAAAAAGCATAAACGCCAACATTTTTTTAAATAATTTTTTTTCCAACAAATTTTTTTAAACAAATTTTTTTTTCACATTTTTTTTCCAAACTTTTTTTTCACAAAATTTTTTTACACCAAATTTTTTTTCAGCCATTTTTTGCAAACATTTAAAGAAAAAATTTTTTTCAACCATTTTTTTTTTTTTAAGTTTTTTTCCAACAAAATTTCGTTACTCCACTCTATGCAATATAAAATTAGTATTTTTCGTTATTGATAACTCGTGTGATTGCATCATTCGCCTGCGGCTCGAAGCACTCGTCTACGTTTTCGCACTCGCTTCGCTTGTGCGCTAACCACCGACTCATGCTTTGAGTCTCCAGCTTATGCTGCGAAATTCACACTCGCACACAATCACCTATTTTGCGCACTTGTATCACAAATAACTATTCAGATTTTTTATTTTTGAAATGGAAGAATTTTTGTTATCAATATTTTTATGTAACACAAGTAGGGTTTCCTCGTTTTATGGGCTTGTTTTGCAGCATAAAAGTAGGCCTTTGTTGGTTGTGGGGTACTTTACCGACCTAGGCCAGTAAAGTGCACTTTATTATCCGCAAGAAATGCGCGCGCATGCGCGTTCGTTACTTCGACCCACACGTACTGTTCTGCACGGTGGTTGTCCCTTTAAACTAACCTCAAACCTGAGACGTAATATCATGAAGAAACTCGGAAACTATACTCTTATTACATAAAATATCGTGTGTACCGAGGCAGCAAAGTCTTTTTCCCTGCCTTGGTGCACAATATACTACTGTTATAAAAGTTCGGAAAGAAATTCAAGCAATCTTTTTTATACTGGATTACAGTGTTCCAAATCAGTAATTTTATTTTAACTATTGCCTCTTGACGGTTACCACATCAGAAATATAAATCCTGGCAGCCATCTCATTGATTTTAATAAAACTTAGTGTTGTTGTAGTTTTTTATTGGTCATGTGTTTTGGCCAAAAGATTTAAGAAAATTTTGAAAATTCTGGGAGCTACGCCCATAAAACATCTGTAAAAATACTTAGAGAAAAGTATTTTTACAGACTTCGATTGACAGTTTTAAATGTAATAACTTATGTTCGATTAAGCCACTTATAAAGTTGATCAAAAATGCTGTTACTTGTGCATATCTCGTTACAAATATAAGTGTCAGAAATAAGTATAATAAATAATAAATATTATCATCTGTACTTATAATGAAGACAATTATTGGTCAATAATATTTTGTTATCCTGAACTAATAAACTTGTCAGTCATGGAAAACACATTGCCAGTGAGAAATTTAATGGCATTTCCAATAGCGTGTTCACGTGAGAAAATCAATTTTTTGTACACACCCTTATTAAAAGCTTAGAGAAATTATCATCAGACATCAGTGTTTGCTCGTACCAATCATTTGTTTATCAACATCGCTGGATTGAGTATACTAGTCTGAGACTGCAGCGTTGCAACGGTGCATTGTGTAATGCCAATGCCTGCTGCCCGCCTAGCTGCTGCGCGGCACAAGCATTCGACTGGAATGCCGCTCATTAAATATTCATAACTCACGAACAAGATGAGTGTCCATCAAGTTTTTTTTTATGAAAGATAAAAGAACAAGGAATATTATTCTGAAAAAAATATAAGTTAAAAATAGCGAAATCCGTCAAAAATCAAATAAAAAAATTTTGTTGAGCTTTTTTAGTCCAAATTTTGAACATTTGTTTTCCTTCATATTTTATATGAAACAGCATCCTGTTTTACAAAATGCCTATATAGTGCAGGAGCTCGCGATAATTCTATGGACGTCATTTTAGTGTTCACGAAAATTTCAGAATCTTCAGTTTTCATAGTCAACAGTACGAAAATCGTTGACTAGCTAATAGCTGTTGGTGCATTTTGCAACAATTTATCGTGAAACTGGTCGAAAAATCCAGTAAAAAAACGTAATTTTAGTACTCTTGAAACCCACGGGGGATGTTTGTTTGAATGCTAAGAACTAAAAAAAAGGTTGACTGGCAGCTTCTCGGTGGTGCCCAAGTTGACTGACAGACTGACAAACATTTCAAAAATTCCATGAAAAAAAAGTCACTTTAGTACTCTTGAAACCCATTCGGGATGATTTTTTAGGTACTAACAACTAACAAGAAAT
Source organism: Andricus curvator (assembly GCA_932195095.1). Classification (NCBI taxonomy): domain Eukaryota; kingdom Metazoa; phylum Arthropoda; class Insecta; order Hymenoptera; family Cynipidae; genus Andricus; species Andricus curvator. The sequence continues at coordinate 160,265 of CAKNYM010049118.1, forward strand.
TTGACTGGCAGCTCCTCAGTGGTGCCAAAGCTGACTAGCAGGCTTTCAAACATGTGAAGAATTTGATTTAAAAAACGTATTTTAAGTACTCTTGAAACCCATTGAGAATGATTGTTTAGGCGCTAACAACTGACAAAAAGTTTGACTGACAGCTCCTGAGTTGTGCCAATGTTGACTGGCAGGCTGTCAAACATGTCAAAAATTCAAGTAAAAAAACGTCATTTCAGTACTATTGAAACCCATTCGGGATGATTGTTTAGGCTTAAAGGTGTATAGTAATTAAATAAATAAAAGTTATAGATGGCTTAAAGCTTAAAAAAAATTAACAACTAACAAAAAATTTGACTGGCAGCTCCTCAGTAATGCCAAAGTTGACTGACAGACTGACAAACATTTCAAAAATTCCATGAAAAAAAAGTCATTTTAGTACTCTTGAAACCCATTCGGGATGATGGTTTAGGTACTAACAACTAACAAAAAATTTGACTGGCAGCTCCTGAGTGGTACCAAACCTGACTGGCAGGCTTTCCAACATGTCAAGAATTTGATTTAAAAAACGTATTTTAAGTACTCTTGAAATCGATTGAGAATGATTGTTTAGGTGCAAACAACTAACAAAAAATTTTGACTGGCAGCTCCTCAGTGGTGCCAAAGTTGACGCGCAGGTTTTCAAACATTTCAAAAATTTAATTTAAAAAAACGTAATTTTAATACTCTTGAAACCCATTGGAAATGATTGTTTATGCGCTAACAACTAACAAAAAATTTGACTGGCGACACATCAGTTGTGTCAGAGTTGACTGGCAGGCTGTCAAACATGACAAAGGTTCGATTGAAAAGATGTCATTTTAGTACTCCTCAAACCCATTGGGGATGATTTTTTAGGTGCTAAAAAGTGACAAAAAAATTGACTGGCGGCTCCACAGTGGTGCCAAAGTTGCTTGACTGGCTGTCAAACATGTCAAAAGTATGAGCAAAAAAAATCTTTATTTTATTAATCTTAAAACCCATTGGGGGTTATTGTTTAGATGCTAAGAACTAACTGAAAGTTTGACCGACTATTCCTGAGTGGTGCTCAGGCTGAATGTTAAACTTAAGAAAAAAGTAAGAAATGAGATGTTTGTAAATGTCACATGGAATTAAGACTATAGTATGACAACATTTCATTGCTGGTATTTAGTTCAAAAATTGAGCTCTATGTAAATAGAAGAAATTCAAATCAAGAATAGTTTCGAACAACTCAGTGTGTGTGGCATACGCGAATCAGTTAGCCGCTTTATTTCTTTATTTTGAATTAAAATGAATATTTAGAAAGATAAGGAATAATAACGCAAATGATGAAAAGTAGTTTTTCCGCAGACTTACCTCCAGAACTTGCTGGATGGCAAAACCAAATTATGATATTTTAAATTGTTTTCTTTGCGGATTTCTTATACACTGGCACATGCTTCTAACGTTTTAGCTGTGAAGAAAAGTAATTTGTCCCTTTTGAACTTACAAAAAAAGCAAAAGGTTTTGGACGACGATATCTTTTCTAACACTTTGATTCAAATGAAAAGGACACTTTTTTACCATATCGTATGCCAACCCAAACTAAGCCGAAGGAACCGCAGATATATATATATATTTTTTTTAATTATATATATATATATATATATATATATATATATATATATATATAA
>CAKNYM010049119.1:0-45287 GCA_932195095.1 Andricus curvator
TTCGCAAAAAGGATACCTGATCTCTTAAATACTGAGGCGTTTGATGATAATATTATTATTATTATTATTATATTATTATTATTTTAATATTATAGTAATGCGCAGTACTTTTATAAAAAATTGCATCATAAAAATTTTAAATTTAAATAGAAAAAATTGGCGAAAAATGCAGGCAGCAGAAATCGAGCCCAAACTTTCCGGCTGCAAAGTCGAAGCACTAACGCCTGATTTAACTGGGAGTAGGAAGATTCTCGCATTACGGCCCATGTGACATGCGTGGATTTTTTTAAAAAGTCATTTTCGAGAATGACTAAAAAGCGAATCTTATTACATTAGCATATTAAAAGCTTGGTAATGAACTATTACTGGGAAAAGTATGAATTCAAAGAAAATTCCGAAGGGTGTATATTCCCCTTGTAAGATATAATTTTTCAAATATGTCAGTTTTTTTAAAAAACCAACTGTTTATAGTTTATCCAGTATCCACTACATGTATACAGTCATGCCAATGTGAATTTGTTACTGTGCCTGCACCTCTGCAAATTCTTGCGGAGAGTCAAGGAGTGTTTCTCGGACTCCTATTCTAGTTCACAGTTCAAGTCTTTAAGAATATGAAAATGTTTTTTGGAACCATGTCATGACTGCATATAATTTTGCTGTAAGCTGTCTGATAAAAATTTCAGGGCTGTTGTTCCTTAACTGTGCTTGAATACATCCATAAATTTTTTTAATTTTCCCATGAAAATGTATGATCCCATCATAAAAAGTATAAGTGACTTTATAAAAATGACGGCCTGTCCAGAAGTCTAGCACTACTCTAGTAAATTTTCCAGCACTTTTTTCCATGCAAAATTATTTTAAATACTCACAACATGAAAATTTGATATTCTGATCTATGAAACATTATTCCATCACGTAATTATGAAAATTTAATCTCATTCGTGTCTGAAATATATTAAATTTATAAAATGGTTTAGGCTTCTTTATCGGGGCAGCTGCGACCAACAAAGTAGTTCACTAACGATTTGATGGTAACTTTACTATAAATTTGGTCAGTAATACGATCAAACTCTAACCTCAAAACAAAAGGCGTGTTAAATCAGAGTTGAACATACAACATTCTATTTTTCAACGGTCGGTAAAGTAGATATTGTTATTTATTCGGTAGATATAGTCTACACCTAGCAGAATGTCAACGAATAAGAAGTTTAATCCCAGCTTTCACTACTTTTCATTTTTTAAAAACACTTTTATTTCTTACTATACACGTTCGAAGATTATCTTTCCAATGTAGAATATTGCTACGAACCAACGATCAAACCCCTGTATTCGGGGCAGCGTCGTCCAAATCCAGTTTGTTGAAAATAATTCAATTGTGCAATCATTATTTTCAATACACGTCTTATTAACTTTATACAGTGCAATGCAAGATAGAAGAACTAAGGGAAACATATATTTTTGGACGACTTGCACATCGACTTACGGTCCAAGTTTAAATATTGATTAAACAGGAGGAATGAAAAACGAAGGAAAACCTGTGGGCCTTTTCCTAATTTTTACAAAGGTAATAATAAAATTTACGAGTTATCTGTGACTGATATTAGCAGGATAATTTGAAGAGTGTAGTGCGGCGCAACCCTGCAGAAACATTTCGATAGCATTATTTTACAATCTTTCTATTTTTTAAATTTGCGTTGCTCAAAATTTGCTTCAATTTTATTTTTATGTACAAGACTCCTACGAACTTCAGATATACATATATTTATGGAGACGAGAGACGCTCTCTTTTTTTTTATTTAGTTTTTTCTTCGTATAACCGAACTTTTTGATCATAATATTATTAGCACAAAGGTTGGTTATACTAGAAGAAGAAAAAACAGTCATCCACTTAACTCACTCTCAGCTTTTTTGTATTCTCTTGAAAAAATTGTATTCTACATAAAATCTAGCGAGGCAAGATGCATTTTGCAATGGCTTACATTTACACCGAAATCTGGAATCACATTATTCGACATATGTATATATATGAAAGGACAACCGCGTGAGTGGTGGGTTCCTAAGAGAATAGAGTCAGCGGGAATGCGGTTGGCACCCCTGCAACACGGACCAGTAGTCAGCTATGAGAGGAACGAGCCGAGTCGAGCGATCAATAACACGTGTGTACGCACTGACTTACACTAGCTCTCACGCCCACGCACACATGCCATGTCGCATACTCTAGTACGCACTCACAGTTGCCCAGTGTGCTGCACCACTTACACACCCCCAAGCACCTCCCATGAACTTGCAGCCAAACCTCGCGTTCCCATATTCACCCTCTACCAGCTGCAAACGCATGTGTAGGTATATTATATATATGCACACAGGAAGTGCGTGTAAGCATACAGTAACCAGTCCAATGGGATTGGAGACGTGAAATTGTGTAAACGGTGCAATGGCCGACGATGCCTCGTTAGGAAGAGAACGACAGTTTTTCCAAGGAGAGAAAGATCCTGGATATAAGATTCTGATTAATGCCCAAATTCTGTCGTCCTATCCCCATTCTATCCTCCAAAATCCTCCCTTCTGTATGATGCGTTTAAGTCTAGGCTCACAATTTCAGCACCGCGAGTTCCACTTCCCGTTATCATATGTGACGGGCTCCGAAGAGAGAGACCTAAGTGGCAAAAGTAAGATTTTACAGGAGAAGGTAAAGAAGCGAGAGCCAAGTCAGGTAGCCTCTTGGAAAGCCCCAAGTTTCAAAATTAATTACAGGCGAACTACAATTAATAGACTTTTTTCTTTTGCGCCACTCGCAAGATCGTTTCAAAAACTATGAAAAGCTGTTAGAATCTTAAAATCGAATTTTTGCCACTTAGGTCCCTTTCTTCGGAGCGCGTAACATATAATATTTTTCGCAAGTACGTTTCGCTGAACAAGATAATATAATGCAGACAAAATCTCTCCATGAGAGGAAGATATTACGTTATTGCAACTTAGAATCCAAGTATATTGCAAGTGTGTGCTGCCTGATGTTGATGACTGGATGTTGGACGAAAAAGAGCCCAGTTGGTTCGTACAACTGCGTAACAGTAGATAGACAGAGGGAGTTCTGTCCCGTTTTGTATTATTGAGTGTCTCTCTGTATGTGTGTGTGTGCGTGGCTGACATGGAGACAGTTCTGCTAAGCTTCTAGAACATTCTCGGAGGGTCCTGGAGCTTCTAGAAAATTCTCGAAGGGTTCTGATTTATTGCTTTCTTATAGATAAAATATTCATTTAATGCGCAAAATATGCAGGCATATATATGTGAAATTTGTTATGACATCCTGTTTTGTCTGCATGATTTTGATTTATTGCTTCCTCACAGATGATAAATTTAATGAAAAAGTTATTATGAGAGCTGAATTCATGAAAATAAGCTCAAAGTTATAACCAGAAAAACAAGGAGGATTTATTGCTTCCTTATAGATAAAACATTCATTTAATGCACAAAAGATTCTGCAGCTGTAGTGGGTCGTGTCCGTGCTAAGTTTTCTAGAGTATTCTTGATGGCGTCATCAAATTATACTGCGCAATTTCTGAAAAGAATTTCTTTCATAAACAACTTCAAGGTTATTGTAATGACAGATTACATTTTGCATTGCAAAAATTATATCCCGAACGTGTCGATTAATCTCAGGGATTGGGAGCGAAATGCTGGGTGAACGCTCGATGCGTTCCTGACGCACTCCTCGCCAGTTCATATTTTCCCATTGTTACGAACTAAAAGGTCCCATCGCGCTACCCGAGGTAGGAAAAGTAGTGTGGTGAGCAGAGAGTGAATGGTCGTGGCTACCCGAAAACTAGGCATTCATGTATTCGAGCCGACCACGTGAACGCGTAGCAAACGGTTAGGCCAACAGATGTGAACCGATGTGAGAAATCGTGTTCGAGTTCACAGATAAACTTTTTAAAAATGTGAAAATTGATGCTGAATCAATACAAAAACTGGTGTATCGAAATTCAGAGCTCATTAGTCAAGTAGACACCAGACTGAATGCACTCAAAAATGGACATTGAGAAGCTGCAGTTGGTGAAGGAGCTGCACAAGCCGGCTAGAAGAAATTACCAACGTCGACATTTCGATCTCCGCGGCATTGATGAAACCTGGCAAGCTGATCTTGTTGAAATGCAACCATACGAGAGAGTAAACAAAGGATACAAGTACATCTTGACTGTAATTGATGTATTTTCAAAATTTGCTTGGGCTGTTCCCGTTAAATCGAAGAAGGGCGAAGATGTAGCTGCAGCCATGGAATCTGTACTTGATAAAGGACGCGTACCAAAAAATTTACCTGTTGATAGAGGTGGAGAATTTTACAACTCGCATTTTGAAAATCTTAGGAAGCGATATAAGATAAATTTGTACTCGACATTTAGCAATTTAAAAGCATCAATTTGCGAGCGATTTAATCGTACCCTGAAATATAAAATGTGGATGCAATTCAGCTTGCAGAGTAATTATAAGTGGATAGATATTTTGAAAGATTTAATTTTGTCCTACAACGATGCTAAACATCAGAATATTAGAATGAAGCCAAAAGATGTTACTAGGCAAAATGAGAAAAAATTGTTGCTTGATATTGACAAAAAAATCTCGAGTGTCGAACAAGCAGTTAAGAAAATGAAATTTAAAGTTGGAGATAGAGTACGTATAAGTAAGTTTAAGCATGTTTTCGAGAAAGGCTACACACCGAATTGGACAACTGAAATATTTACTAAAGTCATGTTAAGAATACCGAACCTGTGACGTATATGCTTATAGATTATCAAGATAAAGCTATTGCAGGTAGTTTTTATGAACAAGAACTTGGCAAAGTTAGGCATCCAGACATTTATCTTGTGGAAAAAGTAGTGAAAAAGCAGGGAAATAAGCTATTTGTAAAATGGTTAGGTTTCGACGACCTCACAATAGTTGGATAGATAAGTCTAGTTTATAAGTATCTTTTGTATTAGCATTAAGTTTTTCTGAATAAAGTTGATTATTTTCAAACATATATATCTTTTTGCTTATACATATACCTACCCTTAATCTAGTAAATGGAGGAAAAAGACGAATTTCATTTCAAATTACATTTTTTATTCAGATTTTTCTCTTACTCTCAACATACGGACAATTTTAATTTATAAAAATGGCATTTCTCAATCACTTCTTCACACACATTTCGATTATAAAAAGTAATAATTTCAAGAAACAGACTTTCAAAGTGCATGCGATTAGTAAATACAAGTTTCTTCATTGTCTTACTCTTTAAACTTATATAATTTTTTTGCATATAAGATTTGACACTTTTTACACAAGGTGATGCCTCATTACACCAAACACTTTGAGCGATGGCTTCAATGATGACATCCTTTGTCCGCTGGAACGGCATAACACTCTGTTCCAGAAGATACCCGTCGATACAAAGACTGACATTTCCTGGAGAACAGCAAACGTCGTTTCTCGTAGTACAAATGGATAATTTTTTTGCGTTTCTTGAATTTGCTCCAAAGTCACTATATAATCTCTAAAAGATATAGTCATGTGTATACGGAAATTTCCACATTCGATGCATTGCAACTTCTCTTGGCCATCAAAGAACAGTGACATGAGGCTGAAGTGACTTTTAAATGTTTTCCACTCTTCAGGATTTAGGGTTATACTTGCACGGGGATGACTGGCCTGCAGTTTCACTGATGTGATCTCACTGAAGGCCTTCAGGCACTGAGCGATAATTGAAAACTGCACACTTTATATATTTTTCTTCATAAATTCGATGGAGTTGTAGCATCCACCCAAATACCGCATGCCTAGATCGCCGTCTTCACAGGATTTTTTCATTCCCAACAGGAGATGTTCGTCTTCATTAAGCAGATTGACCATCCTCGCTGGTAGAAAAACGGTAAATTTCTTCTCCACAGTGACAATGAACCGCACTCCAAACTGTGTTGTTGCTTGCCCGATGTTTGTGATTTCGTAGTTTTTATTGAGTTCTAGGTCCTTGAGCTTCTTGGTTGGTAGGAAATCGTCATTGACTGCAATTTTGTTGAGTTTTGAGAAATCCATCTTCACTCTTTAATATTAAGTGTATTAAATTTTCTCGTTAGATTTTGTGAATCTGATCGCACTTGTATCGCTTGTTTTAGTTCTCGAATGTTCTTCAGAAATACGTTTAAGCGACTTTTTAGCTCCTGCTGCTTTTCTTCTCTACAACCTGACATGTACCAACAAACTGGTGAAAGCGAAGAGCTGACCCCCCTTTTATAGACGCTTACCCCCCTCCACCTTTACCAAATTTCTGGAGACTTTTACGCAATGTTGCCAGATATTGCATCATATGATGCAAAAAAGTTCTGGAAGATTCTATGGATGACGTCATCAGAATGGAATTTTGTTTACCAGGAATTGTTTAACATTATATGAAATGTGAGACGCCTGTGACGCACGATGTAGGCAACAGTCAAAGGGAATATTTTTAAATTAAAATGTTTTATCTAGAAGGAGGCAATAAATCAAATTTATATTGTCAAAACAGGATGTCACTGGAGATAAGGATTCCTGGAACGAGGATGATGTGATCAGAATGGAATTTTGTTTAACATTATATGAAATGTGAGACGCCTGTGACGCACGATGTCGGCAAAAGTCAAAGGGAATATTTTTAAATTAAAATGTTTTATCTAGAAGAAGGCAATAAATCAAATTTATATTGTCAAAACAGGATGTCACTGGAGATAAGGATTCCTGGAACGATGATGACGTCATCAGAATGGAATTTTGTTTACCAGGAATTGTTTAAAATTATATGAAATGTGAGGCGCCTGTGACGCACGATGTCGGCAAATGTCAAAGGGAATTTTAATTAAATATTTATTTCGGCTAGCACAATTGCTCAATATTATGCTATGGCGCATCAGGAATGCACTCGTCTGCTGAATCCTGTTTGAACTTGCAAAATACATTTTAAAGCAAAATATAACCTTGAAAGTATTTACGCGAAATGCTTGAGATAAGCAAGAACCTAGAAGCTGTTTTTTTACATGAATTCGGCTAGCACAATTGCACAATATTACGCTATGGCGCATCAGGAATTCACTCGTCTGCTGAAACCTGTTTGAACTTGCAAAATACATTTCGCAGAAAATTTCACCCTCAAAATAATCATATCACACAGCCCGACATCAAAGACACCGACTATTTTTTCTCAGAATTATCTTGACAATAACAAGCAATTATATACGGGGGCTGAAATGCAACACCACCGTCATCACCTTATCTCTCGAGCGGCGGCGGCACGGGGGATGATGACTCATCACCTAGCACTCTTAACTTCCCTCACACAGGCACACACTAGCTATATAAATTATATTATTTTGGGGCGAAAAACTGCGTTTCCGGGGATAGCAGATATTAATAGCTTAATATTGTGACGTCAGATATCCTATTCCTTTTTTTTGGGTGAAAAAGTTCCATTCCCCGGATTCAAGTATTGATTTCCAATTCAAGTATTGATTTTCAATATCGACATTGGATACTTCAACACTGTGGTTCGCAAGTCAGCACAAGGAGCGAAACCAATCTCACAGCCTTCTACATTCTAGCCGCAAGTTGCTAATCGTACGGAAACTTGCTTGCTACGGTACTTGCTTATCACTAATCGGCCGATGAAATTACACATAACATCAGTAAAACGTAGTAAAACCTATTGAAAATCTGGACGTTCTCATTCTTCACATGAATTGTTAATGCAAACGATGATTTGATGGCGAAATTGTCATTTAATTTTAAGATATCAGTGATATATAAATGGTAGAAATGTATACACATTTTATATAAAAGTGTTAAACATAATGTAGAAAAGTTCACATTTTGGACAAAATCGAGTGCGAAGCACGAGATACGTGATGAGAATGTGTTCGTTAAAGCCTAAGGAGCTTTAACAAAAGAGAATTCACAATCACCAAATTACAGTTATCGATGCTTTGACCTTTAATTTTAAAATATCTGTGCACAAATGTGGGCAAAATACAATGCCTGAGCTCGAAGCGCAAGAACCAGCAGTCGCGCGCTCTAGGCGCACTCAAACTTGCAAGCGAAGCGAGCCGCGCGCGATGAGAGTGTGCCCGCGCAGGAGGCAGATTATTTTTTTTCGCAATGTGTAAAGTTGATTTCGCGACATATTACTCAGGGAATTTTATTGGTCAAGGAAAGTCAGGAAAATTGAAAAAAAACATGAAAACGTCAAGGAATTTCTACAAGAGGAACTATCAACAACTGACAATAATAATAAAAAACAATATTCTATTTAAAAGGGCAAGTTTGAAACAAAGCTAAAATAAAATATGATTTCCGAGAAATAAGATTACTATAAATTCGTACATGACCCCCATATTTTTGAATGTATTTGTATTTGTATTTATTTATGAAAAGTTCCTAGGGCTAAATAGCCCTATAAGGAACAGGTGATACATATTACAATTAAAATGTGACGGCGATCAATTTGACGATTCGAAATCATAAATAGGTATTTAACAAGAATTAAAGAAATAAACTATAATACACATAGGAACTTAAAAGTAAATACGCATTCATACACACACTCATATATATTTTTAATTAAGGATTTGGAACAACAATGAAACCACCAAAACACCAAAATGTTGTAGATGCGGTTCAAAACGATCGAACGCGCAGAGCACCCGACAATGGGTCGGCAAACAATGCCGATCATCCTAGAGTTCGGGGTGCTGAAAATAATTTAGATGGAAACACGACGACGAACCGGCGAAACGCCCACATTGTGTGGACGGATCGACTCAGGGATGACGTGCTAGACTGCTACGATGCCAGCATTATCCCTGTTCGCGGAGGCTTTATGGCACGTATGCACACTCTGTGGTGCCAGAAACACCCAGAGCTTCAGCACGTTTCGCATCGGTCTTTGCGAAATCAAGCCGTCAACCTCCGAAAAATTGATATGTACGCGGAGCGCTTCCCCAACCGCTGCTTGATCAAGCTACAGACGAAGATGAGGAAGCGACATTAAGACCAACCGCATACAGCAGGCACCTTCTGAGAGATGATCGCAATTTCAGTACAAGGAGGAACATTAACATGCAAGTCCCTCCTAAGACCCAAGATCTGGCTGAAATGGATGCCTCCCTTCGTAGAGATATCTCGCAAGAGTCCGACCTCTGGACCATCAACTACTCAGTTTATGGTGCTGCGAGAGCTTTGGCTGATTCAAATCGAAGGCTAAAACCGACGATGGATCAAAAGACCAAAAGACGCTTGCATCAACTGAACAAGAAGATTGGATGGGCAAGACAGAATGCGTCCCGTGTTCAATGTGTGACTGACTACATAACATCTGGTAGACCGTTCACGGAAAGGGTTCGAAAGTTCGCCCAAGAACTAAGGATTTTGAATCACACACTAAACAAGTCAAAGCTGCTGACAATCAAGCAGCATATTGTTGACAATAGCCCAAGGAGGTTAGAGACTTTTTGGAAAGAGGTGCACAAGATCCCGAAAACACTAGAGTTGAAAGAAGATACTGACAATATATCATCCGCTTCAAGGAGTTTTGCGACAACCTCATAAAATCTGAGGAGGAATGTCCACCAATCACTGCCGAAGAGGTGAAAAAAGCAGTTAGAGGCACGAAGAACTTTTCCGCTGCTGGACCAGATTGTATCAAGAACTTCTGGTGGAAGAAGTTTACTTTTACACACCAACATTTGGCCCGCATATTCACCTCATATTTAAAGTCGGAGACGCCCATTCCGCAGCAGCTGGTGTTAGGAAGCACTCTACTCCTGCCGAAAAAGGGCAACTTGTCCAACCCAGAGAATTACATACCAATAAGTTGTTTGAACACACTGTATGAGATCTTTACAGCTGTCCTAAACAACAGGATTGTTCGACGAATTGAGCCTGTATGGGGAGAGATGTACGAACAACGTGGCTCGAAAAAAAGTGTAGCAGGCTGTCGAGAGAACCTTCTAATTGACAGGTGTATCTGTAAAGACGCTGCAGCCCATCAGCGCGTCCTTTCAATGGCCTGGATTGACTACCGGAAAGCTTTCGATTCAACCTCTCATAGACTTATCATCTGTCTGTTGGAAAGCTTGAATGTACATCCACTCATAGTGAGATGCATGAAGAGATTGATGCCTCTTTGGAAAACTAGATTTACTATCTCATCTAGAAATTATCGTCTGACAGTGAACAACGTCACCTTCTAGAGGGGTGTCTTTCAAGGTGATACCATGAGCCCTTTGCTTTTTTGCATCACACTTTTGCCTCTATCTCTCGCACTACGAAATTCTCCTGGATACCTCTGTGGCGACACTAATCAGCGCGAGCATAAGGTCACTCATGTATTTTATATGGATGACCTGAAGATCTATGCCTCTGGTAGAAGCAAACTTCAAACTGCTATAAATATTGTCAAGAACTACACAGGAGAGATTGGGATGGACTTTGGCTTGGACAAGTGTGCCCAAATTTATCTGAAGAAAGGAAAGATTACTGGCGTTCCCAAGGACCATGAGCTTGTGGATATAAGTGTTATCAGACATCTTAATACTGGAGAGACCTATACATACCTGGGCGTGCCTCAAAACCGCATTCAGGACGTAACATCTGTGAAGGAGTCTCTCCGAAGCAGATACAAGCATCTTCTTCGACAGATTTGGTCTTCCAATCTGTCGGCGTTGAACAAGGTATCTGCGACTAACATGCTTGCCGTCCCGGTTCTACTCTACTCGTTTGGGGTAGTTCAATGGACGAAGAACGAGCTTAAGGCCCTTGATGGCATTACACGTAAGATCATGCATATGCATAAAAGCTTGCATATCAATTCGTCAGTTCCGCGATTATATATTTCACGCCGTCAAGGTGGACGCGAAGTTGTGAATCTCCAGTGTCTTCATAACCGGATTGTTCTAAGTACAGCGTACATCGTTGCGAATGGCAGAGATCCTCTCCTAAAGATGGTCAGGAACCACGAGATGATTGGCGAAGGAGCGTTCCTTTATAAAGCCGCGGAGCAAGCGGCCAAGAATCTTGGCCTGAATTTTAACATCAGAAGTGAGGAAAGTGCATCACTCCATCTAGATGCTTCACTTCTAAAAGCCGAAGTAAAGAAAGCAGAGGTTGGAAAATTTTACCAATAGCTACTCGACAAGAAAATGCACGGAAACTTTCACAGAAATGTAGAAAAACAGTCCTTGTCGAAGGAGCAAACTTTTGCTTTCCTCAAATCATCAGGGCTTAAGTCAGTTACAGAGGATTTTATTTTCGCATGCCAGGACGGTGTCATTTCCACCTTAGCATACCGTGAGCGCATTTTATGTCAAAAAGTTCCCAGTGATAGGTGCAGAGCGTGTCATGCACACGCTGAGTACATAGAACACATAATATCAGGTTGTCCGACCCACGCAGGAACTACGTATATCTATAGACATAATGCGGCCCTAAGAGTGCTTTATTACCATCTTTGTCGCTCTTACGGTGTTGGTCGCGACCATGCCCTGCCGACCGCTCCAAGGGAGATAGAGTCAATTGTCCGAAACGAGAAGTGCCAAATTTTCTGGAACTACGATTTTTGGGCAGCAGTCTCCGCTGCGCACACGAGGCCTGACATTGTTCTCCAAGGCTTCGAGAAACGGACTATATTCGTGATCGAATTCTCGGCTCCGTCTGAATACAACATCACTGCAAAGGAGAAACAAAAACAGGAGAGGTATCAAGACCTTTAAAGAGAGCTGCAACGACTGTACCCAAAATATTCGGTGCCAGTAATGGTTCTTGTGATAGGTGCTCTCGGAGGTGCGAAACTATCACTGGTTCGTAACCTTAAAACCATACCCGCGTGCCAAAAATATGCCAAGGCGATGTCCGAGACTCAAGTGTCCGGACGGGAATCGGCAGATACGAACATATGAATTCGTATCTAATACAACGCTGCTGATGGCTGGTGACCTTCTCAGCCTAAATCACCAACCAATTGAGACTCTCCGTTTCCATTCTCCGCCCGCCCCCCCACTCCTCCCCAGTAACAGAAGTTTTGGTGGTACTGACGTTACAACTAGATTCTCCACCGTACGACGAATCATTACTTAACTTGGAAAAAGTGAATAATACAAACAATAAAATATCCTCGGAATGGACTGAAACTTTGATTGACGAAATGCATACACACGGTAAACGTAAAGGTCGAGTTTCAGGCGACGAATGGAGACTGGGTGTTTGGAATGCCAGAGGAGTGAATGATCTTAAGGTAAGAGAACTACGAGAAACTCTGCACGTAAGGTAACTAGATATTCTATGTGCACCTGAGACGAACAAAAAGGGTTGCGAATGTAGAAACATAGAAAATGGGGTTTTGAAACGCGGTTTTGAAATATGGTCAGGAGTAGATAGTGAACCACATGGTAGTCAAGGGGTCGGTTTGATTATGAATGAAAAAGCAAAACAGCATCTCAAAGATCAAGGATATGTATCGCCCAGATTGCTCTGGGTTAGAATGAAGGTAGGAATCAGAAGATTATTTATCATAGCGTGCTACGCCCCAGTTGATAGTGATCCGAGAGAAGTCAAAGACGCCTTCTGGGACAGTTTAAATGATACAATAGGTACTTGTGATCATGGTGAAAGAATCATTCTGCTAGGAGATATCAACGGATGGGGCGGCGTCCCAGACGATTGGAGAAAAGCGATTATCGTTCCAATATACAAAAGAAAGGGAGATAAATGCAACTGCAGTAATTACAGAGGTATCAGCTTATTAGGTGCCGTAAGTAAAATATACTCAAAAATTCTTATTCGTAGGGTAATGAAAATTACAGAAGAAAAGATATGGGAAGTCCAAAGTGGATTTATGCCAGGAAGATCATGTACAGATCAGATATTTAGTTCAAGACAGATCAAAGAGAAAAGCTTAAGAGTAGGAAAGAAAGTTTTCTGTGCATTTGTTGACCTAGAAAAAGGTAAATAGAAGTAAACTTTGGGAAGTCCTTAAAGAGTACGGAGTCAATGGATGGCTCCTACAAGTAATAAAAGCAATATATACAGGTAGTAAAGCGAGTGTAAGGGTAAATGGGAAACTGAGTGACTGGTTCGATATTATGCAAGGCGTGAAACAAGGATGCGTTATCTCCTCATGGCAATTTATCATATTTATGGATAAGTGTCTAAGAATGGCCCTCTTCGACGAAGAAGGTGTAGATCTCGAAATAGTGAAGGTACGTGGGTTAGCTTTCGCAGATGACAAGATTATTATGGCAGAATCAATCGAGGGCTTGCAAAGAATGCTGAATAAACTTAATACCACTAGTGACGGAAAAATAGATGGGGAGTTAGATAGGCGCATAAATAAGGGTGAGCAGGTTATCGGTAGAGTAGGGTCCATTCTCAGAAATAAAAACATATAAAAAAAGCTAGAATGGCCATACATAATTCTATATTCGTACCAACTGTACTATACGGTAGCGAAACATGGACCTGTCAAGAGAAGGACTGGAGTAAAATTAACGCGATTGGCATGAAACCTTTGCGCAGAATATGCGGGAAAACACTGATGTACAAAGTCCGAAACGAGATTATCCTCAAAGAATGTGGTACAGGAGAGCCACTAGTTGACATATGGGAAAGAAATTAGTTAAGATGGTTCGGTCATCTTGAAAGAATGAAAGATGAACGACTGACCAAACAAGTGTATAAAGGTAAATTAAATGGCAGAATGCCCACAGGTAGACCGCCGAAAGAATGGTTAGAATCTGTGAATGAGACACTAATACGAAGAGACATAAGAAGCCATAGAAACACGAGAGCTCGCATAAAAAAATGCATGGACGTGAAGGAAGCTAGAGTAGTATGCCAGCCAGGACAGAAAAGTGTGGCGACAAATCGTTTGTAAACAGAGCGACAACAAAGTGAATGACGCCTGAAACAAAGACCTTGGATACTAATGGGCCCAAGAGGGGAACCACACATAACAATTTTGTGAGACTCTTTACTTGGGGTGATCGCTAGAGAGATTGATCAGCAACCTGGGTCGGAGCAGTTTTGCGGAATGAACGTGTCATTTAAATAAATAATACGAGAATTCCAGATCGATCTAAAATATCTATACCGCACACTTATATACCTATCTACCTTATACCTATATACCCACCTTCACACTACTATTTTTCAACCGAGCAAGTCACGCCTACCCCGAAAGGGAAATGGCTCTCCGGCGGCCCCATCGCCCGAGAGCTCCGGCTCTTGCAGTCAGCCACGTTGCTTTGGGCTAACTCCCCGATGCAATGAATGGGGATAGGACCGAACCGAGACTTGTCGAGATTTGTCATAACATCTGACAAAAGACAAGTGACTACAAGCTATATCACTCTCTAAGTCCGATACTTTTCTGCATCTCCCTGTTGCCTCTATCTATTGTGCTCCGAGGCAAAAGCTCTGGATACCTATGTGGAGGCGGTAAATAGGTACTCTAAAGCGATTGGCATGAGCTTCGGACTGGACAAGTGTGCCTGCGTCCACCTACACCCAGGAAGACTAGAAAATATTCCAAAATTCACTGGGGAGATGAGTTTGGATTCATTAATCCAAATTCATGGGCTGTCTGCGAACAGTTATAAGACTAGCCGAGAAAATAAGAGTTCTCCGGCTAGTATTTAAGAGAAATTCTATTAATTATTGTCATTTCTTTTACTGTACTTAATTTAAAAATTGCTCAAAGTCACTAATAACTTAAAAACACTAGATGAAATATTAGCCTAGAATATGAGAGTTGGACGGCGAATTTCAATAAAAAATTTCTGATTAAATTTTCTATTCATTATTATTTTTCACAACCTCACTGTACCGTTTCAACTAAATCAAACAATTTAAAAATACGAACAACTCATCACCTATAAAAACTAGGGAGGTTAGGTGATCCGACCGGAACCAGTACTTGCCAGACCACGGGATTCCAAGTTTATAGAATTTTCATTATTTCTTCAATTTCTTTTCGTATTACTTCATTTCATATTCAACTTGAGTGGAAAAGGTGGATCAACCACCCCCACACAACAATAACAACAACTGTCAGATTCTACAAGGATGGCTGCAGTGGATGTCTGCTGTCGCCAGGGACTAAGAAGAGGAGATTTTCCTGGCGCATTCATGATTCCCGCACGTGCAAGAGCCACCACACTACTGGGAACCGAAACTGGCAGTTGTCCTTTTCCTTCGGTCGTTCCTCTCACTCAGTAGTTCTATGCCCCTTACGCGAGTGGCGCTCCGACTCTTATGAGAGGGAGGAAGGAGACGCCACTCTGAATATTCATTCGTGATTCTAGACTCGCAGCGGGTGCTTCGCTTGCGAAAACTAAACGAGAACTGGAGAAGAAATTTTGATTTGAAACACTTTAAACAAAAGTGGAAAAATGAGAGGACGATCACGAGACGGAAGGCTCTTACCAGGTTGGTTCCCTTTTATTCTCTCTGTTCAATTGTAATTTAATTCAACTGGTCGCGTTTCAACGTCGTGTGTCGAATTGGTAGACACACGCCGTTGAAATTTGTTAATTGCTGACCTCGGTCAAGGTTAAGAATCGAGTAGTATTCTTTTATGAGTAGAGTCAGTGAGTTTAAAGTTAAATTTTGATGTATTTGCTGGGTCGGCGTCGAATCCCGCTTGGCTGGCTAATCTAGTTCCATCAAATCATAAAGTCGTAATTTCTCCGAGTGGTCACACGGAACACGCTCCAAACCATAAAATCGTTCAGAATAAAGATGGCGGTGTAAGTTCACCCGTTATGAAATGTCGGCGTTTCCAGCCAGTAGCACTCGTTTGAGTGGGGCGAAGGCCCACTCGTTATAATTGTCTTTTTTTCTATTTGTTGGTCCGATGAGTAAAATGTGCATTAATTATATCTGAATTGAGTTGAACAGAAAAAAATGTGTGATTGATTTTCTTGTAACCTCTACCCTTTACGTTACCCCTTACTCCGCCATTATCTCGGAGCTATCGGGCTAGTAAAATAAATGATCCGTCAATTTTCATTAACGTTGAGGTTGTTAAATCTTTCTTTTGATAGTTTTGGCTTAGAAAGACTATCTGCCGCCCTTCAGGCAATTCTTGGGCTAACTTTGAGTCCAAGTTTAAATGATATCTCGAACAATATAAAATAATCGGTAAAAAGCAGATTATAAATGACGCCCGACGTATGGGTCTGAGTAACGCAGAGGGAAGGTTAGGAACAGATTTGGAGATTGAACGAATTGGAACTTTTAAAGTTCCACTCCAAAATAAAATTAAAAATTGAAATGTAAGACAAGTTGAAGTCTTAAGAATTTAATCAGGAACGAACAGTTCCAATTGAGACAAAAATGTTTTGAAGTTTCAGGTGACTGGGAAATTGACAGTGAGTCATCGTATGGCTATCTGAATGAATAACATTCGGATGTTTACAAATACGGTCCAATTAAGTTTCGTGAATGCAAATAAAAATACGGGAAAATAAAATTAATTGAAAAATTTAACTTCAGAAAAATGTTAGAAGAATAAACAAAAATCTGGAAAATCAAGAAAATTATAAGGTAAAATTTAAAGTTATAGTAAAGATCAGAAAAAGTAAAACTAAAATGGAGGTAAAATAAAACATTTAAGTTTGGTTTGAATCAAAATAAATGAACTTTCCTCTTGGATATAGATACAAAGGAAAGTTTATTTAACCATTTGGAAAAAAAATTTTGAAAAACAATTGCAGTTTGAAGAATTTGAAATAAATAACTAAATTTTGAAAATGAAAACAAACTAATCATTAACTATTTCATTTCCAGTCCAACTTTTTGGAATTTTTGTTCATGCCGTGATTGACACAAGTGGTCATCGAAATTTAATTGGTCAGCAGGTACGGCAAAATGCCAACTATCCGTTACAAATTAAACAATTGGATATAACCCATATTTCTGATCTGCCATTAAATCAGATTCCAGTTTTGGGGGTCTGTAGCTTGTCGGTCATGGCGGCCAATAGAACAGCGGAATTGGAACTCTTGGTTCTGGACAATTTTATTGACAGCTGTGTGCTGGGAACGGAGTTTCTCGAAGCTTTTAACGTCACCATCACCTTCAATTAAAAACAAACACACCTACTAAAAATTGTTTGTTTATCCTTTTTTAAGTCTCAATGATAAACAGACAAGTAAGGTTGGGTCCATAGTGGGATGAGTTTGACATAACCTCAATACAACTTCGAATAATACTCGCCTGATTAAATAATGGTGATTATCTGTCAGTTTAAAATGGTTTGTTGTTCCTTTTTGATGTATCAAGGATAAACAAGCATATAAAAACCAGGCTGCATTGTAGGAACATCGACATAACCTCAATACAATTTCAAATGAAAATCCCCTAATTGAATAATAATGGTTATTGGTCAGTTAAAAATTGTTTGTTTATCCTTTTTGATGTACCAAGGATAAACAGACAAAACTGAAGTTGCATTGCGATAAAACAAACATAACCTCAATGTAACTTGGAATAACCAATCCAATAATCAAACAAAGACAATTGCGGGGAAATTGGTCAAGAATAAACCCAGATTCACCTCAAGCTTCAACAATTGTAATTACCTGGAATTGCGTATTCCGCCAGGATAATAAAAAATTTACTTGAATTTGTTCTGTTTGATGTGCATGATAAATTTAAGGATAATTGATTGTGTTTACCTTAATTGATGTGAAAATACTTTGAATTTTTTTATTGTACCTTGAAATTTTGAATTTTGTTGTGGGTTTGAATATCCATTTAAAATGGCGTATGAGCGGCACATTGAAATCCCACCTTACGTGTTGTCGATGTCCGAGGATGACCTCAGACGATACTTGTGCGAAAGATGGCTTGACCTATCGGGATGCTTAGAGGTTCTACGGGCCCGGGCTATATGGTCCCTGAGAAGGACAATTTCGGTACCGGAAGTGTTCCAACCCGCGGACTGCCAACCGGAAATGGACATGGGCGACGTGCATCGCTCAGTCGAATTACAGAGGGTTATCAACGAAATAGTAGGCCGAATGTTACTTCACACGGGAAGAGCACCATCGCGTAATGGTAGTGAGGGAAACCTATACGAAGATAGTATGAGTACTGCCCAGAGATCATTCGACTATCCAACTTTTAGCATTGGGGAGCAACTAAGTAATAGGCCCCTTGACCCACAGCTCACACCGTCATATTCTGGGGTAACTAGCGTTCATACTTCGGTCACTAGTACCTCCTCCGTGTTCTGTTATACGAGGCCAGTGATGACCTGGACCCCGTACACAATTACCGCTCAAGAACCGTCAGGAAGTATGGTGTCGGTAGGAGTTGACATCGCGTCGCAACCAGTGGACACTCAAAATGGGGCCGTTTCACGCTTGCCCACAAATCCTCGCGCGCGTTTTGAGGGTGTTAACCCCATACCAACCACTCCGTGAACGGGATGGGAAAATACTCCGCTGACGTCATCGTCCCAACGCGACCAAATACAAACTCCGTCAACTCAGCACCGCGTTCAGCCGGGTACTGGGTACAATAATTTTCTTCCGGCCAATAGTTTAGTCTTCAGGTTGGCAGGGACATCGCCTGGCCTGGGGGTAAATTTTGCAGCATCTACACCGTTTGCGGCTGGACCACAGAGGTTTAGTCTCTACTTTCAGCAGACCACTATTGAGATGCCTCCCTCAACCGTGCCATCATACTCGTCAATTTTTGCGCTCCCTAATCAGTTAGGAGGGGCTAGGCCCCCTCCCACTCAGTACTCCTATTCTCGGTTCCACAATAAAACTGTTGACACTATCGTAAAAAGATGGGGAATCACCTTCAGTGGTGATAATGAAACAAGTTCCGAAAACTTTTTTGCCAGGGTGGAAGAGGGGCCTTCCGTTTTCAGGCCTCACGGGTGAGGAATTTTTGATAGGAATTCCATTTATTTTGGACACATTACCTCTACAATGGTTCCGCTATAATTCACATGCCTGGCCTACCTGGCAACATTTCAAAACTGCATTCCTACTGATGTACGGAGACATCAAGTATCAATGGCGTCTTGAAGAACAAGTCGCCACTCGTTAGCAGGGTCGTGATGAAAGGACCGCTGATTTACTAACCTGTTTGCAAGGTTTGTTTCTGAAATTTCAACGGCCTGTTACCATGCAAGAACAGATGGGCAGGACCCATCGTGATCTCAGACCTGATCTTCAAAGACCTATTCGCCGCTTCGAGTTTTCAGATTATAATCAATTAACGCTATAATTCAAGAAACGCGAATCAGGGTTGAAGGTTTACAGAAACCGGAAGTGCGAATAGATTTTCAGAATAAGTTAAACGAACGCATAGATAAGGCAATTTGGGAGCCGCTTGAAAGGAATAAAGATGTAGAGGGCGCGTGGTCTTTATTACGGGATACCATTGTTAAAAGTGCGATTGAAGTGTGTGGTACGGCAGTGGTAGGGAGAAAGTCTGGCGATGCGTGGTGGAATGATGAAATTGCCGCAGCCCAAAAAGGAAAAGAAAAATCGCACAAAAAAACGCTGAACATGACAGGTCTTAACGATGATGAGAGAAATAGGCTCAAGAATGATTACAGACACAAAAATAGGAAAGTCAAACGACTAGTCAAAGAGAGTAAAGAGAAAATCAGAACAGAAGAAGAGAACAAAATACAAAACTGCTTTGGAGGAATAATGAAACTACTATATAAACAGTTGAAGGAAAGTAAAAGTACAGAGTTTGCCAGCATGAGAAACAGCAAAGGTGAAATGCTATATGATATAGACGGGATAGTAGACGCTTTAAAAGACTCTTTTAAAGAACTATTAGGAGGTGAAGATATAGGACAACAAAACTGCGACATAGAACATAATGCATTAGAAAACCCAATTGAAAAAGTCTGTGTCACTGAGGTCAGAGACATAATAAAGAATTTGAAAAACGGTAAGGCTGCTGGTGTAGACAGTATTAGCGCTGAAATGCTTAAATACGGTGGCGAGTACATGCCTCACAGGTTGTGCGAATTGATAAATTTGTGTATCGAGACAGGAAAAGTCCCAGACGATTGGAGAAAAGCGATTATCGTACCAATATACAAAAGAAAGGGAGACAAAAGCAACTGCAGAAATTACAGAGGTATCAGCCTACTAAGTACCGTAAGTAAAATATACTCAAAAATACTTATTCGTAGGGTAATGGAAATCACAGAAGAAAAAATATGGGAAGTCCAAAGTGGATTTATGCCAGGAAGATCATGTACAGATCAGATATTTAGCCTAAGACAGATCACAGAAAAAAGCTTGAGAGTAGGAAAGAAAGTTTTCTGTGCATTTATTGACCTAGAAAAAGCATTTGACACGGTAAATAGAAGTAAACTTTGGGAAGTTCTTAAAGAATACGGAGTAAATGGAGGGCTCCTGCAAGCAATAAAAACAATATATACAGGTAGTAAAGCGAGCGTAAGGGTAAACGGGAAACTGAGTGACTGGTTCGATATTACGCAAGGCGTGAAACAAGGATGCGTTATGTCCTCGTGGCTATTTATCATATTCATGGATAAGTGTCTAAGAACTGCACTCTTCGAAGAAGAAGGTGTAGATCTCCAAACAGTTAAGGTACGTGGGTTAGCTTTCGCAGATGACAAGATTGTTATGGCAGAATCAGTCGAGGACTTGCAAAGAATGTTGAATAAACTTCATACAAGCATGAAGGACATGGGACTCAAAATTAACGTAAATAAAACAAAAATCATGGTGTTTGAGGGAAAGAGTGAGAAAACAATGTGCAACATTGTCCTAAATGATGAGAGATTAGAACAAGTTGACAAGTACGTATAGCTAGGTAATCTATTCACTAGCGACGGAAAAATAGATGGGGAGTTAGATAGGCGCATAAATAAGGGTAAGCAGGTTATCGGTAGAGCAGGGTCCATCCTAACAAATAAAAACATATCAAAAAAAGCTAAAATGGCCATACATAATTCTATATTCGTACCGACTGTACTATACGGTAGAGAAACATGGACATGTCAAGAAAAGGACAGGAGTAAAATTAACGCGATCGGCATGAGACCTCTGCGCATAATATGCGGGAAAACACTGATGGATAAAGTCCGAAACGAGACAATCCTCAAAGAATGTGGTGCAAAAGAGACAATAGTTGACACATGGGAAAGAAATCAGTTAAGATGGTTCGGTCATCTTGAAAGAATGAAAGATAAGCGACTGACCAAACAAGTGTACAAAGGTAAAGTAAATGGCAGAATGCCTAGAGGTAGACCGCCGAAAGAATGGTTAGAATCCGTAAATGAGACATTAATCCGAAGAGACGTAAGAAGCCATAGAAACACACGAGCTTGCATGAAAAAATGCATGGACGTGAAGGAAGTTAGAGTAGTATGCCAGGACAGAAAAGTGTGGCGACAAATAGTTTGTAAACAGAGTGACAATAGAATGAATGAAGCCTGAAACAAAGACCTTGGATTCTAATGGGCCCAAGTGGGGAACCATACATAAAAATTTTGTGAGGCTCTTCACTTGGGGTGATCGCTAGAGAGATTGATCAGCAACCTGGGTCGGAGCAGTGTTGCGGAATAAACGTGTCATTTGAATAAATGACACGAGAATTCCAGATCAATCTAAAACATATATATTATTAAAGATGGAAAGTAAAGTTCTGTATATTACTGGTCATTATATGACCAGTAATCTACAGAACTTTACTTTCCATCTTTAATAATAAATATTACACCCTGGTCAACACCATAACATCTTATATATCTAAAACATATATACCTAACACCTATATACCTATCTACTTTACACCTACATACCTATCTAACTTATACCTATATACTCTATACCAATACACCCATATACCCAATACTTTCTTCCAACCGAGCAAGGCACGCCTACCCCGAAAGGGAAATGGCTTAATGGAATAATAATAATAATAACGCTACTTGCGGTAGAAGTGCAAATAACGGCGATCTTAGATAAAGGGGAGCGTTCACCTCCTAGCCCGGAAGATTCATTCTTCCCTGAATTGGCTTATGCCAAAAACACTAACCTTTCTCGCGGAGCTGGTAAGTCTACCAGTGGCAACGCATCGAGCGGTGGCAATGCCTCCCTGGAATCCTTGGTGAATGCCTTGGTAAAGTTTGTGGATAAATTAGGTGCCAAGGCCTCCTCACGTGATAAGCCTAAAGCGGAAATGGTAATCAAGCTAAAAATATCAATAATAATAAAACCAGTCCCAACACTACTAAGGGCGAGAATCATAGTGAGAAGGGCTCAGTGCAGGCCTCAACTGGGCCTGACTCCAATAGAGGGAGTGCACCTCCACGAAAGAGGATCCAACCAAAGCCAGAACCACCTTGTTTCAATTGTGGTGGCGCTGACCATAGTTGGAGAAAATGTGAAACTCGATGGGCCAAGTTTTGCCATAATTGCGGCCAGCACGGCCAAGTTAGGCAGACTTGCGATTCTGCTCATTGTCAGGGAAACCATTAAAGGAGGGCCGTCTCAGGGTCGACGCCACTCCTTTTAGTCCAAGGCAGACCCTAATTTCTGCTATTAATGATATACCTGACTCAACCCTTTCAACTTCGACTACTCAACCTGAATTGGCTCACAAATTATTTTCTGAACCTGAATTGACTCGGAATTTATGTCTTGAAACTCAACCTGAATTGACTCAGAAACTCCCTTCTGAACCTAAACCTGAATTTCCTCAGAAGCTACCTTCTGAAACTCAACCTGAATTGAATTTCAATTACCCAGCATCAACTTATGAAACGGGGAGGGAGACCTCCCCATCCTCAGTCGCTCAATTGAATTCGGGAACTCATGTCCCCACTCGCTCTTCAAAATCGCTCTCTCAATCAATCTGAGCTTCTATCAGGGATTGGTACCATCGCGCGGCCCTATATGGATATTGATGTAGGGGGTACTAAAATCCATTCATTAGTAGATACGGGTTCATTGAGAACTGATCTAGGGTCAGTAGGGTTACAGATACTCGGTTCTGGTGGTTATAAGATTGATTAATCGAAGGCAAGCGCTGTCATGATGGCTAATGGCAGTATGGAGTCTGTCATTGGCGAGGCGTGTCTTCCGGCCACCTTCTCAGAAACCACTCATTCAATTACTTTCACAATCATACCTTAGCCTAACCGATACTTGCGTACTGGGCATAGACTTTGCGGGAAAGTTCGGTTTAATTCTAGACTTGCGCGACAAGCAATCGTGCCTGGCTCGAGCCAATCATAAAGTTTGCGTTTGGTTCCGCGGGTGAAAATGAAATCGACACTTGTAAGGGCATTGTATTGCTAGACGAAGCGGAGAAAGTTAGGTTAGACCTATTTTTGTCGGGTATAATAAAACCGAAACCCGATAAGTTACCCGCCGCTAAATTTGTCGAGCACGTGATCGACACGCAAGGGAATCCTCCTATTCGTCAGAGGAATCATCGTATGTCACCTAAAGTATGTGACGCGTTAATCGCAGAAGCGAATATATTAATTGAGCAAGATCTAATTGAGCCCTCAAATAGCGAGTGGTGCAGCCCGGTGGTTCTCTCAGGAGTTCTTTTTCATTCTCTCTTATTTTCGATAAATAAAACCAAACTGACTAGTCCAATATTAAAAGCTGCAATTGCTCTTCGAGACTTTTTCTCGTATTTTTCGTCGTTTGGTTCAAAATTTGAATTTTGCATTTTCCAACAGTATTTTCAATAAATAAACCCAAAATGAAAAGTACAATCAAAAAATGGTTAAAACCAATTTTATAGGACTTTTTGGAAGCTATAATTGCTCTTCAAGACTTTTTCTCACATCTCACGTCGTTTGGCTCGAAATTTCAATTTTCTATTTTTTTTCATAGTATTATCGATAAATAAAACCGAAATGACCTATAGGCCAGGCGACAGAGCAAAAAAAAGGTCATTTTTGACATTAATTCCGACTAAAGAAATTATGATTTTAAAATATTCTTTGGGTCAATATAAGGAACCGTTTTCGTTATCCCCCTACCCCCACCTCTGCGTATCTTTTGGTAGTGGCGTAAACTTTCAAAAAAAGGTTTTTTATTTATAACTCGTTTGTTTATGGTTTTTTTTGCAAACTCCGCGTCTACAAAAATTGAAGTACATAAAATTCTCCATAAAAAAGGTTCTATTCATTTTTTTCATACGACCCATATTTTTCGAATAATAGCCGGGCAAAGTCCAAAAATTTGTAAAAAATGTTGAAAACTTGCACTTATACTAGTTCTGAAATGACATTGGGTAAATTTATGCATTAATTGTCAGTAAGATCAATGTTAATAAATAAATAATACATTAAGAACTTATTTTTTATTGTTTATAAATAATTTTATTACTGTAATAAATGCTTTCATTATATACGGTTTTCACAATTGCGAGCCTATGTATGCAAGTGGTTGAGACCACTTACTCCAAACATTTATAGAGTAGCTTGGTCGTTGGAATGTACAAAATCCAGAATGCCACAGACGTATCAACAAATTAAATTAGGATCATTGTAATTCAAAACGAAAACGACGAATACCATTTGACACCAGCGACATTGACGACAGAGTCAGTATCCAACTAGAGCGCTTTTTGAGAGATGAGGACGACGAAGGGCTTCAGAGAGAGCGAGTCAGCTGAGTCAAGCGATGATGATAATTATGACAATGAACAGCAGAGTAGACGTCACCTGATGGAGGTCGAACATCAACCATCAAGTTCAGGTATGAGAGCATCTAAGCGTAGACGAATGAAGGACGAGCCTTCCACCGATGATGCTGACAACGAACGGGATAGTAGAGGTGGACTGATGGAGGTCGAACCTCAACTATCAAGCTCAGGTGTGAGAGCATCTAAGCGTAGACGAAGGGATTTTTCGGCCCCCACTACTTTCCCATCTGGGAGCAATACATGCAAACGTAGCGTGTCGGTGAGACGGCTCTGTTACGCGTTGCGTCGGCCATCCTCGTGTAAAGCCGAAAGTGCACGAGCACGAACCCGTGGCTCGGGCCGAGCTCGCTCGAGTCGGACTTCGGAGTCGCTCGACTTCACGATTCGGTTTCGTATATGGGATTTTAAGATTAGGTTAATAATATCTATCACTTTCAAGAGGTTTAATTTTTTATTATTTACGTTTTATTTTTCAATCGATTTTAAATATTGCAAAGTTAAAATGATAATAAATAATTATTATTTTCAATTTATTGAATTAATCAACATTTTTACTATATACTTACCTCTGATAATTACCTTCCTTTTCATGCTATTTCAGGCTATAATAACAATTTAGGGGATTTTAAGAGAAAAAGCCGCAAAATTATTAACTTGACCTCATATGCTTTCCTAATATACAAAAACTATATAAAACCTTCAATGCCTTAAAATATTTATCTCAACATTACAAAATTTATTTTTTACAATTTTATTTTAATTGTGAAATAATTGTAATTGGAAATTAATTGTGAATAATTGTAAAATAAATTTAACCAAATTTATTTTATAAAGAAATAGCACATGATTTTTTAAGGTCAAAACAATTTTAAAGGTAAGTCTTTGTAGTATTTTAATAACTAATGAACATATTTTACAAAATATTTTTCCTTGATTCTGCCCTCATAGGTTCAAACATGGTACAAAAAACCATCGTGAAATTTCAAATGAAAACTGTACTCTGTATGAATTAATTTTGAAAATGAAAAATATTAATACCTTTTATAAATATTCTTAAATTTTATTTGAATATGATACAGATTCATTTTTATTTAGAAAATTCTTGTAAATAGTTGGTCATTTTTTTAATTTTACGACGTTTTTGTACCATGTTTGACCTAAGGGAATAGATTTCAGGAATGAAATTATAAAAGTATCTCAATTAGTTAGTGTTTGGTTGATAATTATATTTTTTGTTGCCATTTTTATTTGACATATCTGAAATATTGAAAAATTTTGTGAAATTTTGTCAAGAATCCTATATGCAAATTATATTTATATAAACTTAAAATAAGCACAAAAAAAAGTTAAGAAATAGTTATTCGAAATTTTTATTTTGCATACAAAAATGTTTTTCGCCTTAAATTATAATTTTGTTGAAATTTTTCTTTTTTGTTCAATAAAAAATGTTTTCATTTGAAAATTTATTCATTCGGTTGAAATTTCATTCTTTGAAAGTTGATTTCAACTGTTTTTAATTAAAAATTAGATTTTTTTCATTGAAATATCAATTACTACATTTCTCGTTGGAAATTCAGCTTTTTTGGTTGAAAAATCATCTATTTTGGTTGAAAATTCAACTGTTTAGTTAAAACTTATATTTTTTGTTGGAATTTTGATTGACATACAGAAATATTCAAAAAT
Source organism: Andricus curvator (assembly GCA_932195095.1). Lineage (NCBI taxonomy): Eukaryota > Metazoa > Arthropoda > Insecta > Hymenoptera > Cynipidae > Andricus > Andricus curvator. The sequence continues at coordinate 26,419 of CAKNYM010049119.1, forward strand.
CTTTGAAAATTTTCTTAAGAACCTTAGGAAAATTATATTTATACCTATAACCTTAAAAATAAATAACTTAAAGAGTAAATAGTTATTCGAAATTTTTATTTTGTATTAAAAATTATTTTTGCCTCTAATTATAATTTGGTTGTAATTTTCCTTTTTTCTTGATTAAAATCGTTTTTACTTGAAAATTTATTTATTTTGTTGAAAATTCATTTTTTGATTGTTAAATTGAACCATTTTTTATTTAAAATAATTTTTTTATTGAAATAGCAATTATCACATTATTCGTTGAGAATTAATCTTTTTTGCCTAAAAATTAACCTATTCGGTTGAAAATGTTTTTTTTTGTTCAAATTTGAATTTAAAATATCTGAAATCTTAGAAAATATTTCGAAATTTTTGTCAAGAATCTTAGAAAACCTATATTCATATTTATTTTTACAATTTTATTTTAATTGTAAAATAATTGGGATTGGAAATGAATTGTAAATAATTGTGAAATAAATTCAACGAAATTTATTTTATAAAGAAATATCCCATGATTTTTAAAAGACGAAACAATTTTGAAGGTAATTCTTTGTAGTACTTTAATAACTAATGAACATATATTTAGAATATTTTTCCTTGATTCTGCCCAAGGTTCAAACATGGTACAAAAAACCATTGTAAATTTTTTAATAAATACTGTACTCTGTATATATTAATTTTAAAAATGAAAAATGTTAATACTTTTTATAAATATTCCTAATTTTTCTTCAAATATGATACACATTGATTTTTATTTAAAAATTTTTGGTAAATAGTTGGTCATTCTTTAAATTCTACGACATTTTTGTACCATGTTTGTCCATAGAGACGGGATTTCAGGAATGAAATTATAAAAATATCTTCATCAGATAGTAAAATACTATCAAGACTTGCCTTTAAAATGATTTTTCCTAAACATAAATCAGATTCAGATACACTCAAAAAATGTAATTAAGAAAGGTCAGAAATTCATGCAGTTGTTTTTTTAGAAAATTCCACACATTTTTTAATAAAACTCATTTCCACACCACCGCGCCTCAGATATTTCAAATTAAAATTTGAACAAAAAAAAAAAAAATTTTCAACCGAATAGGTTAATTTTTAGGTAAAAAAGATTAATTCTCAACGAATATTGTTATAATTGCTATTTCAATAAAAAAATTATTTTTAATAAAAAACGGTTCAATTTAACAATCAAAAAATACATTTTCAACAAAATAAATAAATTCTCCAGTAAAAACGACTTTAATCAAGAAAAAAGGAAAATTACAAACAAATTATAATTAGAGGCAAAAATAATTTTTAATACAAAATAAAAATTTCGAATAACTATTTACGCTTTAAGTAATTTATTTTGAAGGTTATAGGTATAAATATAATTTTCCTAAGATTCTTAAGAAAATTTTCAATGATTTTTGAATATTTCTGTATGTCAACCAAAATTCCGACAAAAAATATATGTTTTAACTAAACAGTTGAATTTTCAAACAAAAAAGCTGAATTTTCAACGAAAAATGTAATAAATGCTATTTCAATGAAAAAATTCTAATTTTTAATTAAAAACAGTTGAAATCAACCTTTAAATAATAAGATTTCAACCAAATAAATTTTCGAATAAAAAAATTATTTAATGAAGAAAAAAGAAAAATTCCAGCAAAATTATAATTTAAGGTGAACAATATTTTTGTATACAAAATAAAAAATTCGAATAACTGTTTATTTTTTAACTTTTTTTTTTTTGCTAATTTTAAGCTTATATAAATATAATTTTCATATAGGATTCTTTACAAAATTTCACAAAATTTTTCAATATTTCAGATACGTCAAATAAAAATTTGAACAAAAAATATAATTATCAACCAAACACTAACTGAGATACTTTTATAATGTCATTCCTGAAATCTATTCCCTTAGGTCAATCATGGTACAAAACGTCGTAAAATTTAAAAAATGACCAACTATTTACAAGAATTTTTTAAATAAAAATGAATGTGTATCATATTCAAATAAAATTTAAGAATATTTATAAAAGGTATTAATATTTTTCATTTTCAAAATTAATTCATACAGAGTACAGTTTTCATTTGAAATTTCACGATGGTTTTTTGTACCATGTTTGAACCTATGAGGGCAGAATCAAGGAAAAATATTCTGAAAACATGTTCATTAGTTATTAAAATACTACACTGAAAAAAAATTTACTTGATTCAAGGAAATGCGTTTCTTTGGTTTTTTTTCTTTCGACCAAGGAATTGTTCACTTCAGTTAAGTTCATATTGTTTAGATGCAAAAGATGCACGCATTAATTCAAGGAAATTATTTCTTTGGTGAAATTTCTTTAATATAAGTAAATATTTCTTCGCATTGAATGCGAAAAATATCAAGTCAAAGAAATGATTTCCTAGAAGGTAGGAACCTAGGTTTATTGAATACGTTTTAGGCGCCTAAAGAACTCCTTCTTTAGTCCAATGAGATCGATTCCTTGAAAGGGATAAATATGTTTGAGAATCGAATAATTCATACATCATTGGAGCAATTAGTTTTTTTTTTTTTGAGTCAAGAAAATATTCACTCAAGATAAGTGAATTTTCATTGAATTGAAGAAATATTTATTCCATGCTAAGAACTGTCAAAATCATAATTACAAAACAGTTATCTAAATTTAAAAAATATTCTTTCATGATAAATCGATATTCGTTCAATTGAAAAAAAAAATTACTTAACACTGTAAGTTGATATAATTGTTGCAACGAAATAATGACTTAAATTGAAGAAATACTTATTCAAGATAAATGAATATTCATTCAGTTAAACAAATATTTATTGCATTCTAACAATTATCATAATCAACACAATAATAAAATTGTTTGAATGTAAAAAATATTCTTTCAATACAAATGTATATTCATTAAATTGAAAGAAATATTTATTGCAAGCTAAAAGTTGATATAATAATTGCAACGAAATAATTACTTAAATTGAAGAAATATTAATTGAAGATAAATGAATATTCATTCAATTAAATAAATATTTATTGCATTCTAACAATTATTGGAATCAACACAATGCAAGTACTATTTAAATTTAAAAAATATTCTTTTAATATAAAGGTATGTTCACTAAACTGAACAAAATATTTATTTCATGTCAGAAGTCGACATAATCATATCGCAATCAAATAATTACTTGAATTGAAGAAATATTCTTTTGAGATGAAGGAATATTACATCCAATTCAACAAATATTTACTGCATTCTAACAATTATCATTGTCAACACAACGCAAACATTATTCAAATTTAAAAAATATTCTTTTAATACAAATGTATATTCATGAAACTGAACAAAAATATTTATTCCATGCCAGAAGTCGACATAATCATCGCAATGAAATAATTGTTTTTGTTTAAAAAATGTTAAAAAAAATAAAACGTTGATTCATTCAAAAGAAAGAAATCTTCGTTTGAATAAGTAATTTTCTATTAATCAATTTTACAGAAAAAGTAATTATCCAATTCCTATACCTCACCGATATTGTGTTGCCAACTCTTGTCAACTGGAAATAAGACAAGTTGAACTTTGGAAAATTAAATAATAGCCAGTAAGGGACGTTTATCTTGCCCTAAATCTTTATTTTCAATTATGAAGATTTAAGACAATTTTAAAAATTATAAAAAATATTTAAATATAGCTTTTAGTGAAAATTTTTATCACAGAAAATTTAAGTTTGCATTTTAAGTTCAGTTACAAGAAATTAAATCTTTCTCACGAATAAAATTAAATTTAAAAATTACGTTTCCCATCATGAAAATTGTCTCTATAAAGTGACTAAAATATTTGATAACTCATGTAAAAGTTTACAGTTCGCATAATGAAACAACTGTTTCATTTAATTTTCATAATTAAACAATTTCATTTTTTTATTTAAGATAGGGTAAAAGATAAAACATTTCTGCATCAAATATTAATTACTAGGTTGAAATATTGTTGACTACTCTCTCAGAAATATTAGGAAAAAAGTGTAAATAATAACATTTTCTTGGGTTTATACACCCACCAATATAATCGATTTTTTTACAAAACTGTGCTTTTTTTTGTTTTATTCTGCCAAGATCTGAACTTTGAACAAATAATTTCAAATTGTGAAATCGTTTATAAATTTAGTGTTCAAGTATAAGACATTTTTGAATGTTTGAAACTTATTTCTCCTAAGTTCAGACTTCTAATTTCAAGGTATTTTTTTAAAACCAGAATTATTATATTGTATACGTTTTACTCTATAATCTTCATATTGTTTAAATAAACCCGCATTTGAGCAATAACACGCGTTTGCTGATAATATGAGCTTGACCTTAAAAAATGTACCACATCAAAATCACATTATAATTTATAGGGCATTTAATTTAAAGCCGGCACTGGTCGTTTCTCGCAAGCGGTAAGAATTTTCTTGGTTAGTATATAAGGACCATTTCGACCGATTCCCTCAGCGTGCGATATTCTGCGTTACACTCAAAACAAAGAATTTTTGGAACCAAGAAAATGCATTTACTTGAATCTTATTTCTTAGCATGAAGAAAATATTCGTTAATAGTAGTAATTTTTATTTAAACCAGCCACATATCTTTTGTTAATTTTAAGAAATGAATTCTTTGGCTATATTTTCTTGATTCAAACAAATATTTCTTATATTCAAGAAAACCATTTCTTTGATTCCAAAGTTCTAGATTCGTTGAAATCTGATTCGTCGTTCAAAGAAATATTTATTTGATTCAATGAGTTCGATTCTTTGAATTGATACGGACGCATTTGAATCAATTAATTGTGCATATTTGAATCAAGTCTTTAAGTTTATTCAAATCAAGGCAATAATGATTTAATTCAAAATAATATTAATTAAATTAAAAATATATTCATTTGCTACAAAGAGTTCATGCATTTATACCAATGAAGCATTTATTTAGATTAACAAGGTATTGTGTTTGCATACATATTTATTTCTTCATTTGAAGGAAATGTTTTATTTGCTTACTAGAATTAAATTATTCATAACAAATAAACATTTTTTCCAACGAAGTAATTATTTTTTCAAATCAAACATTCACTAATTTGGCATAATTTGTTTCAATTGAATACTTCTTTAGATCAAAGAAATATGTTGTTAAATTCAATATCCATGTTTTTGATTTGAAGAAATATTTCTTTGGCATTTATGGTGAGCGTTAAATACGGCTTTCCGCCTAATAATTTCCATGTGCGACAGCGTCGTGGTCATCGTTGTGGATTTGACACTCGACGGACCCAAGTTCGATTCCTGCTGGAGGTGGATTTTTCATCAAATTTTTCTGTTTCAGGTTCATCAAGATTGTAAAATATATTCGTGATGCGTTGTTTAAATTAAATATGCATAATAATAACAACGTTAATTATAATTTGAGCTGAAAGAATCCATTCGTTTATTTAGGAAAATATGTACTACAGTTGAAGTAGGAACTACTTCATTGCACTCGCGCATGGTTTAGGCCAAAGAAATATTTAAAATATGTTTCTTTCCATCAATTCACATATTCTCATCTCAAAGAAATATTCATTCCCATTCATGGCACATTCATTTGGAACAATGAGTCATTTATTTGGTTTAAAATGTATATTTTTGTCTTTGATTAATATTTCTTTGATTTGAAGAAATATTTCCCTCCGATCAATAGGTCGTATTTTTGAATTACAGTAAGCTTCATTGAAACAAAAAAATCAAATCTGTCAATTAAAAAAACGTTTATTTTATCCGATCGACAATACTTTCAATTAACAAAATATTTCTTAGAATTGAAATTGTATTCGATCATATCAACTGACTGATTTTTAAATCCAAATATCTAATTTCATTCAGTTAAAGACATCGTCCATTCGCTCAAATAATATTTCAGAGGCTGGATTAATTATTTATTTGCTTCAATAATTTCTTATTTTTCATACAATTAAACGATTTCTTTGAATTGAAGAAATACATGATTCGACGTATACAGTACGACCGTTTCTTTGAATCAAAGAAATTTTTTTTTATTCAAAAACTTTTTTTTTCAGTGTACAAAGCCTTACCTTTAAAAAATTATGAAATAGGTTACATCTCTATACCTCAATAGTGTTGTGCCAGCTTAACATACCTTGAAAATTGTTTTGTCCTTAAAAAATCATAAGATATTTCTTTATAAAATAAATTTTGTTAAATTTATTTTACAATTATTCACAATTAATTTCCAATTACAATTATTTCACAATTAAAATAAAATTGTAAAAAATAAATTTTGTAATGTTGAGATAAATATTTTAAAACATTGAAGGTTTTATATAGTTTTTGTATATTATGAAACCATATGAGGTAAAGTTAATAATTTTTCGGCTTTTTCTCTTAAAATCCCGTAAATTTTTATTATAGCCTGAAATAGCATGAAAAGAAAGGTAATTATCAGAGGTAAGTACATAGTAAAAATGTTGATTAATTCAATACATTGAAAATAATAATTATTTATTATCATTTTAACTTTGCAATGTTTAAAATCGATTGAAACATAAAACGTAAGTAATAAAAAATAAAACCTCTTGAAAGTGATAGATATTATTATGATAGATATTATTATTATGTAAGACATAATCATTGAATATTTCAAGGCTTCATTACATGTATTTGAAGTCTTTCGTTTGGTGTGAATTTTTGAAAACAAAAATCAACCCAAACCTCCTAATAGCCAACAAGCCAACGAAACCGAATCATGAAGTCGAGCGACTCGGAAGTCCGACTTAAGCGAGCTCGGCCCGAGCCACGGGTTCGTGCTCGTGCACTTTCGGCTTTACACGAGGATGGCCGACGCTACGCGTAACAGAGCCGTCTCACTGACACGCTAAGTTTGCATGTTTGCTCCGAGATGGGAAAGTGGTGGGGGCCGAAAAATCCCACGTTCTGGGGACTCTGCCTGATGGAGGACGAACCTCAGCAATCAACTTCAGGTGTGAGAAGATCTAAGCATTGACGACTGCAGGATGAACCTTCCACCTCCAGCCTAAAGGATCGTCGTCTTCCAAAAAAATAAAACTTCTAAATTAATCAGTTGGTAAGCCTCACAAATTTACAAACATTTATTACTTATATATACCGTAAGGTCAAATTCATACCGGTCGTAGGTAAGAATAAGTGCGAGTGAGACGTTATAATAACATAAGAGCATCTCTTTCGCACTCTATGGTATGGCTGATATAAATTTGACCTTACTTTATATATAAAATACATAATAATTCTACATACATTTTTCTTTTTACAGCTACGTGCTTGTCATTACAGTCAACACTTGCTGAAAGTGGTGAGCCCTCTTCTACGCCAATGGTATTCGTCGTTTTTGTTTTGAATTACAATGATCTTAATTCAATTTTTCGATACGCCTGTGGCATTCTGGATTTGTTGCGTTCCAACGACCAAGCTATTCTCTAAATTTTTCGAGTAAGTGGTCTCAAATACTTGCATACATAGACTCGCAATTGCGGAACCCGTATATAATGAAAACATTTATTTCATTAATAAAATTATTTATAAACAATAAAAAATAAGTTGTTAATGTATTATTTATTTATTAAAATTGATCTTACCGACAATTAGTTCATAAATTTATCCAATGTCATTTCAGAACTAATATAAGTGCAAGTTTTCAACATTTTTTACAAATTTTTGGACTTTGCCCGTCTATTATTCGAAAAATATGGGTCGTATGAAAAAAATGAATGGAAAGTTTTTTGTGGGGAATTTTATGAACTTAAATTTTTGTAGATACGAAGTTTGCAAAAAATCGTAAAAAAACGAGTTACAAATAAAAAACCGTTTTTTGAAAGTTTACGCCACTGCCAAAAGATACATAGAGGTCGGGGGAGGGGAATAACGAAAACGGTTCCTTACATCAGGCCTGCCCAAGTAGGGGAAAACTGCTTATTTGCCAGATGGGAATGTAACACCACCACCGACCTCTACTCATTCAACTTCACGAGAGCGACCACCCCCCAAGCCTCTGGACCTGTGAAAAGGGAAGTGGTGGTGGAACTCGAACATGTGGCGAATGAGCAGTTTTCCCCTACTTGGGCAGGCCTGCCTTACATTGACCAAAAGAACATGTTAAATTACGCCAAATAAAACTACGTACCGCCTGGCCTACTATTAAAACCTATCAAAAAATAGTTTCAAAAAATTTGTTAGGACCTTTCAAAAGCTATAATTACTGCCTGAGATTTTTTCCCATATTTTGCGTCCTTTGGCTCAAAATTTGAATTTTCGATTTTTTTTGGTAGTATTTTCGAAAAAATAAAACCAAAATAGCAAGACTTATAACAAAATGTTTGAAAGAAAAATTATAGGTCTTTTGAAAAGCTGAAATTCTTCTCCTAAACTTTTATACTTATCTATCGTGGTTTGGCTGAACATTAGAATGTTCAACTTATTCCTTTTCGATGCATAAAACCAAAAAAAACGAGTCCTATCAAAAAATGGTTGAAAAAAAAATGTAGATCGTTTGAGCTTCAATTCTTCTCTCAAATTTTTTTCATGTACCTGTCATCGTATAGTGTAAAAACGGAATATTCGGACAATTCTTATACTTTCTGAAACATAAATGATGAGAATGTAAAAAGCTATCACAAGAGACAAAAACAAAGAATGGAATAAATGGCAGTAGGTGGAAGAACTAGGTCTGTAAATGACTTGTAAAAGTTTAGTTTTGAATTAGGGGCCTTTCATAAACCACGTAGTTTCGTGGGGGGGGGGGGGGAGCGAAAGGCCACGTGGTCTACATGGGGGGGGGTTCCGAGCCCGAGCAACGTGGTTTTACACTTAGGGGTTAAAAAATAAATAAAACGCATGGCCAGAAAACAGAAAAATTTTGACTGGAAACAATAATAAGTCCAAAAATATTAAAACACAAAATAAATCAATTTTAAACCCAAATTGGTGATTTTTAAAGGAGAAAGATTAATTCTTTACCCCAAAAAAACGAATTCTGAAGAAAATACAAGAATGGTCAATTAGGGGCCTTCAATAAACCACGTAGCACTCTGGGGGGGGGGGGGGGCCGCCCGGATACCCCGGTGGACTACATGGGGGGACGAGGGGGTCAAAAAGTGGCCAAAATTGGGCCTCGTGGGTTATGGAAGCCCCCTTCGAACAAGAAGTTTATTGCAAAGCGAAAAGAAAAATTTGGAATTGCATACATTTTGATATCCGCCCCCCCCCCCCTCCAGCAAAATATATTCACGAAAAAGAATGAGATTGTTTAAAATATGCTTCTCTCAATGTTTAATTATAATTGGTTCATAACTGAAAAGGCCAAGCAAAGTTAAACATTTCAGAAGAAAACCGCAAGTTTCTAGCGCTTATCTAAGAGAATATAGTTATAGACAATAATAAATGGTTTTAACAACTATTTTTGATAACTTCCATTAATTATTACCTCACTAAGTGAAAAGCAGACAAAAAGTTAAACAGTTCAGAAAAACCGCAAATATCTGGCATTAATATAGATGAAGATAGTTTTTAATAATATTAATTTGTTTAAACAATTATTTTTGCTCAATTTCATTAACTATTAAGTCACTACAAGTTAAAAATAGATAAACAGTTAAAAATTTCAGAAAAAATCGCAACTTTCTACTATTAAGCAATGAGAATATTATTAACAATAATGATAAATTGTCTAAGCATTTATTTTTGTTAACTTGAATTAATTATTATTTCACTGTAATTTAAAAGTGGACAAAAAGTTGAAAAATTCAGAAAAAAAACCGCAACTATCTAGTATTAATATAGAAGATAGCTATAAACAATAATAATTTATTTAAACAATCATTTTTGCCATATTAAATTAAATATTAACTCACCGTAAGTGAAAAAAGTTAGAAAAAGTTGAAAATTTCAGAAAAAACCGCAATTTCTAGCATTATTCAAAGATAATATTATTAACAATAATGATAATCTAATTAATATTTGGAAGATGTTATTACCATTTATAGATATTAATGTCAGAGTTTTTAAATATTTAACTCATATAAATTTCGATGTTAAAACGATTACTTCGGACAAATAAAATTTGAAGAACAAGAAAAAATCTGCCTCAGTCCAGGAACAGGGAACACCACTATCCATGAGTGGAGCATTAACCAATTACGCCACCGAGACATCAGCAGATACTTTGTTGTTCTCCATAGGTACGTTTTTACATGGAAGTACTATACATATTTCTCCACTGCGACAAATGTACCATTTTTGATCAACGTAGGTTTAATCTAATTAATATTTGGAAGATGTCAGTACCATTTATAGATGTTGACGTCCGAATTTTAAAATTTTTAATTAATAAAAATTTCGATGTTAAAACGATTACTTCGGACAAATAAAATTTGAAGAACAAGAAAAAATCTGCCTCAGCCCGGATTTGAACCAAGAAAGCCACTATCCATGAGTGGAGCATTAACCAATTACGCCACCGAGACGTCAGCAGATATTTTCTTGTTCTCCATAGTTACTATTTTTTCTTGTTCTTAAAATTTTATTTGTCCGAAGTAATCGTTTGAACATCGAAATTTAAATTAATTACAAATTTAAAAACTCGGACGTTAACATCTATAAATGGTACTAACATATTCCAAATATTAATTAAATTAAACCTACGTTGATCAAAAACGGTACATTTGTCGCAGTGGAAAAATACGTATAGTACTTCCCTGTAAAAAGGTAGCTATGGAGAACAAGAAAATATGTGCTGATGTCTCGGTGGCGTAATTGGTTAACACTCCAAGGATAGTGGCGTTCCTGGTTCAAATCCGGGCTGAGGCAGATTTTTTCTTGTTCTTCAAATTTTATTTGTCCGAAGTAATCGTTTTAACATCGAAATTTTTATTAATTAAAAATTTTAAAATTCGGACGTCAACATCTATAAATGGTACTGACATCTTCCAAATATTAATTAGATTAAACCTACGTTGATCAAAAATGGTACATTTGTCGCAGTGGAGAAATATGTATAGTACTTCCATGTAAAAACGTACCTATGGAGAACAACAAAGTATCTGCTGATGTCTCGGTGGCGTAATTGGTTAATGCTCCACTCATGGATAGTGGTGTTCCCTGTTCCTGGACTGAGGCAGATTTTTTCTTGTTCTTCAAATTTTATTTGTCCGAAGTAATCGTTTTAACATCGAAATTTATATGAATTAAAAACAATATTGATAAATTGTTTAAACAATTAGGTTTTGTTAACATTAATGAACTTTTACCTCACTTTAATTGAAGACTGGACAAAAAGTGGAATTTTTTTTAGAAAACCGCGACTTTCTATCTCTATTCTAAGAGAAAATGTATAAAAACACTAATAAATTATTTAAACAATTTATGTGAACATCTGATTATCAGCATAAAGTAGTATTTCATGTATTAGAAACAATTTGCATTAAAAAACTACAACAAAATAATAATTAGCGCCAAAAACTCGCAAAACCCATTTTTTCACTATAGAACAGACTTATGTGGGTGACATTTAAAAAGTAATATTTTATTCGTATTAGATGGCTAATTATGAAGAGAAATGTTGAGTTTCAACTCGATGCAGCTAATATTGACGATTCTGAATAAAATTTACAAAAACGTATTTTTTTCTTATGGGAAATACGTGTTAAACTTCCTGGGCCTTGCGCCACTTCTAAATATCATTTTTTTCAAAACAAAAGAAAATGATTTATTTTTTTGTGAATTCGAACGAATTTCCGGGCGATATGCTTGAAAATTCGAAAAAAAAATTTCCAATGCATTTTTGGACCACCCTAGTGTCTATAGTACGCATAAAATCTGAGAAGTTGCGTGAATGGAATAAACGAGCCGATGAACCAGTGAATTGTTAGACAAAAGAAAGAATCTAGTTATTCGACTCTTCTTTTATCTGTTTGAGGAAGTTAGCCTCACCCTTCAACCCCAGTTAGAGATACACAGAACTCCACAGTCAACAGGAAAGTTTAGTACGGCAGCGAATGGATGAAAAAGAGAAATGTGAATGTGCTTGAAGTTCTGAACATTCAAATGAACGAAATTTTTTACTGATGACTTTGTAAACCACAAATAAGTGCTAAAATGTTTGTTCATTTATATTGGAAATAATTTATTATTGAAACAGAATTATAAAGCATATTTTAAATTGCAGTTGGAACAATATTCATGGGTAGAATAGAAATGAGGAAAAATATTTCGTTCATTTGAACGTTCGGAACTTCAGGTACATGAAATGTGAGAGGATGGCAGGTGGAGAGCGAATGAGAGGAAAAGGAAACCATCGCCAAATTATATTATCCGCCTCGTGTCGCATTTTCGAGGAACAAGCGGCTTGAGAATAAATCCGCATTTGTAGGATAGGGATCGTTTTAATTTATAATGAACGTAAGTTAAAGTTTAAATATTTTCACTTTATTTTCCACAAGCACAAAAAAACATAAATTTTCCGACGGCGTATCGTTTTTACGCCGCGAAATCCGCTGTTAGTGTTAAATAAAACTGATGGCGTCGTAAACGCCAAGAGTGAATGCTTAGTAACTAATGTACTTACTTTCCTGTTTCCGGTCAATTGTACATCCAGTTAGAAATGTCTTTAATTTTTGGTATAAAAATTTGATTGCGATGAACTGTGTTATTTGATTTAACACCTTAAGCTATGAAATTTGTGTTTGTAATTCCTTATGGAAGTAAAATTCTCGCTTTAATTCATGAGTCACTTGATGCTAAAACCGAGGCTAAAACAAGTGTGCCACATCGTCGAATTACTACGTAACTTTTCACAAGCACGTGCCCTATCCTCGACGACGACTCCACGTCAATCTATGTAAAACTGCATTGACATGCGAGACAAGGAATGCTCTTACGCTGCACACACATACGAGTACATGCAGTTCCCGTCCACTTAGAACTGACAGTGTATATTGTCTAAATAGAACCCACTTAGTGAAATCTGACGCTCTAAGGTGCCCACACCTAGGAAAAAAATTTTCTTCATCCAACAAAATCATTTTGTTGGCCGCAATTGTTTGATTTCAGAAAATATTTTTGTTAAATGAACAAAATTTTCGTTTAGATGACCAAATTCGTTTGGTTCAATCAATCAAAGTTTTTGGTTGAATCGTTTTGTTGAGTTTAGCAAATATTTTATTGATTTTACAACATTTTTTAGTTCGATCTAACAAATAATCTAAGAGATCATTTTACTAGAATTAAGAACAATATTTTGTTGATTCAACCAAAACATTTTGTTGAAAGCATCTTCAAAGTGACGGACGCTTGCGAACTTGGTGTGATCGCGTACTCCAATTCAACATGACAGGCCACGTTCGAGAGTTCGTAGCGTTGCGAAAAAAACATAAAAATGTTTGCACCTCGTTGAACCTTATCAAAAGAAGTGCGAAAACAGAATCGATTGGGATTAAGTGATTATGTGAAAAATACGTAAGATTACTAATTGAACCTATGTGTGTGCGCCTACAATTGCGTGATTAGGTTTTTGATAAAAAAAAAAAGATTTTTTGAATCAAATAAACAGAGGATCCATCACAATTTACATTGCAAATGGCTTGCCGTGGAATTTTCTAGTCATGTGATATTTAGTAGTCGAATAAACAACTAAATAATTCACACAAGATGACACGATTCCATGGTAAGCCATTTACAATGTACATTATGCTGGGTCGTTTATTGTTAGATGAACTACAAGTTTTGGTTAAATCAACCATGCTCTTTCCTTAGACCAGCAAAAACACTTATTTGAATTAACTAAAATATTCTCTTGGATCGAGCAAAATATTTGCTTGGATTAACCAAAAGTTTTACTTGGAGCAACCCAAATATTTGCTTGTATCAACAAAAAGATATGGTATAATCAACCAAATTTTACTAACGAAAAAATTTTCTTGGGTCAACCAAATATTTTGTTGTCCATATAATAACAATATTTTAGGGTTGATTCAACCAAAATTTTGTTCATTCAACCAACTCTTTTCCTGGGTGCACATATGACAGCAAAGCGCTAATGATATTCTGTGAACCCGTTCTCTGTGTTGGCTTAGCAATCGATAATCTCCTGCCCATTAATTATACTTATAAATTATCACTTGTATTAAAGCTTGTATTAATAGTGGTTTCTTAAAATAGACTGAGAAAACAGTTGTGTTTAATCAACAAAAACATTTTGTTGGCTTAATAAATATTTGATTTTCATTTATCAAGATGAAATCTGTCAGAGATGATATTTTGACATAGAACTTTGCAGTTTCAGCTGTCATAAAAAAGTGTGGTTAGATTGCAGAATAGGGGCGTCACCTCTGTTTTGGCTGGAAAAAATATTTTCTCCAGCAACAAACTATTGGAATGTGTAATTGAACGATAAATGAAGCGATTTGATCAGGAAAACGTTCAAAATTATTGTTACTTTTGTTACTACGATGTCTCGAATATGGGTCTGTCACGATATCGGAATTATCATATTTAACTTAAAGTTTAGGTGTTTTTAAACATCCGTACGGCCAGAAACGCTGTAAATAATTGAAATCCAATTGTTTTTAATTAATCAAAATATATTTGGATATTTTTTTATGCCGACATAAGCTATTATGTCGACAAAAAGGAGACTTTCACGCACATCAGCTGTCACTTGTGACAAGAGGAGACGGGACGTTGGAAAGGGGTAGGGATTTGACCAACATTATTTTTGTGACTAGTCTAAGGGGTGCCTTCCCGCCCCCATAAGACGTTGGAAATGGGTAGCGATTTATTCAACATTATTTTTGTGACCATTACATATCTATATTTTATGTTTTTGACGATCTATTTTTGTGACTATCGATTGCCATCGATAGCCAAGGGCCCTTTCGTCTCATATCGTGACAGACCCATATTTGAGACATCGTAGTGACAAAAGTAACAATAATTTAAAACTTTTCCCTTATCAAATCGCTTCATTTATTGTCCAATTAAAGATTCTGATAGTTTGTTGCCCAAAAAAAAAATTTTCCAGCCAAAACAGAGGTGACGCCCCTATTCTGCAATTGCACCAAAAGTGTTTATATTGTCTGTTGCAATGTTTAGTGTTATCAACACTTTTAGAGTACAAACCATTTTAATGGCTCTAGCTAACTAAGTCATTAATTTTAATTTATTTTCCATGAAGGAGCGTTAGGTGAGTTTCACCAGAGGTCGAAGTATCCCCTACGTATAGTTGGTTAAAGGGTAAATGTGAGAAGGTTACGGTAGCGAGAACATTATTTTGGTGATTCACAAGCTGCGATTTAAGGTTGGTGCGTCCACGCGTCCGGCGAGTGCATTAATACCTCTTTTAAACAGGGGACAGGATACGAATAGGTCGCTCCTGTTTGCCGGACATTAACTGAATTTGCTTATGCGTTTCCAGTCTGCCGTCAGTGTCTACAATACATAGACTATTTTAAAAGAATGATATCGGAATTTGGAAAAAATCTATTTAAATTTCTTATTTTGGAAAATCGAGGCTGAATATTGATTTTCACAAAATTAAGTAACGTAGTCTTAAAGCGCATAAAAAGAGCTTTCCAAAACACTCGTAGGTTTTTACAATCGAAGAAGTCCTATCAAATGCCAAATGCATATCCATATTTTTGTTTTTTACATGCGTTTTGAAAAAAATTTTCCCGGTAACAGAATGTCAAATGAGAATTTTTTTCTTGGTCTTACTAAATTTGATAAAAAGAGACAAATATTATATATTATTATTGCCTGAGCCATATCCAATCTATTTACTATTGGCCGCTTATTTAATGCGTTCGCCAATGAAATTGCTGTGTGTGTGGGGGGGAGGGGGGTGCAGACGAGCTTGCACTGATTTTTCACGAGAACCGTCTGGTAACCCTATTATAAACGCTCACTGCACTTCATTTCATAAATTTTTACCGCATACTTGAAACCACGCACTATAACGCTATTAATACTGATCACGCTATAGCCTGGTACAAACATGACCTCGATACTGGGCAATATAGGCGCCTATTCACGTCCAAGCTGGCGTCAGTTTACCGAATAGTCGGTCAAACTCTGGGCCAAAATCGGCATACAATTCGTAAAAGTGCCGTTACTACAAAATTTCTGAGCAACTGTTGTTTTTTTTTCAAATTTCAACACCCATCCCGTAAGACGCTTGCATTTGATATTCTTATTGATTTTATTTAAAAAAAAGAAGTTAAAAATATTAACCACCTCGAAAAAATGTAGGTTTGTTTTATTCATTGTTCAAAGGTAACCGTTTCACACTATTAGAATCTTGTCGGAATGTACAATATTTACAGGTCGACTGAACTGCTAAAAAATCGAATTTTCGACATATAACAGAAAATGACTCTAAAAATAATTAACGAATCAAAATTTGTTGACACATAGGAATAGAACCTCATTTAGTGAATTTATCCTAAATTTTTTAGACGATTCGGTTGAATATTGTACGCTACAGGTCGATCAATATATATATATATATATATATATATATATATATATATATATATATATATAGTTAAAAGTTTGTCATAAGGACACCCGCAGGATTTCACCGGGTGCGGGTATATAGTTAAAAGTTTGTCATAATGACAACCGCAGGATTTCGTCGAGAACGGGTGCTAATCTGAAAAATGGCACTACCAGCTTTCGCAGATGACAAGATTATTATGGCAGAATCAATCGAGGACTTGCAAAGAATGTTGAATAAACTTAATACACGGTAAAAAAAAGGATCAATTGTGTTGCAGAGCATTTTCCTCCAACGATCATTTGACTCTCGAGATCATAATGATCTGTCCATTCGGATCACCTTGATCATCTTTTTTGGGTCATTGGTCAGGCTAAACAAAATTGCCGCCAATTTTCGACGCCGATATCATAACGACATAACCTAAAAATGGTATCTAACCACACGCGCGTGACAACCACACTTAACAGGTGATATTTTCTGATATCAGAATTCCTTAATTTTTTAACTTTTCAAGTTCACTGCACGATCAGAAACCAGAAAAAGCTCGCATTTGTGCTAACGTACTCTAAGAACGTCAGCCATCTTGGTTTGCTTTGATACATGATCCCGCATCAGATCATTATGATCTCAAAAGTCGATCATTCATTCCGGCCGATCAAAATGCTCTTGATTTCGGTGTCATTTTTGTTGCACATCAAAATGGTATTGATTTCGGTATCATTTTGAACATGTTTTTTTACTGTGTACAAGCATGAAGAACATGGGCCTTAAAATTAACGTAAATAAAACAAAAATCATGGTGTTTGAAGGAAAAACTGAGAAAACAATGTGCAACATTGTCCTAAATGATGAGAGATTAGAACAAGTTGACAAGTACGTATATCTGGGTAGCCTATTCACTAGCGACGGAAAAATAGATGGGGAGTTAGATAGGCGCATAAATAAGGGTAAGCAGGTTATCGGTAGGGCAGGGTCCATGCTCAGAAATAAAAACATGTCAAACAAAGCTAAAACGCCCATACATAATTCTATATTCGTACCGACTGTACTATACGGTAGCGAGAAATGGATCTGTCAAGAGAAGGACAGGAGTAAAATTAACGCGATTGGCATGAAACCTCTTCGCACAATATGCGGGAAAACACTGATGGACAAAGTCCGAAACGAGATAATCCTTAAAGAATGTGGTGCAAAAGAGACAATAGTTGAAACATGGGAAAGAAATCAGTTGAGATGGTTCGAACATGTTGAAAGAATGAAAGATGAACGACTAACGAAACAAGTTTATAAAGGCAAAGTAAATGGCAGAATGCCCAGATGTAGACCGCCAAAAAAATGGTTAGAATCTGTGAATGAGACACTAATCCGAAGAGATATAAGATATAAGCATGGACGTGAAGGAAGCTAGAGTAGTATGCCAGGACAGAAAAGTTTGGCGACAAATAGTTTGTAAACAGAGTAACAATAGAGTGAATGACGCCTGAAATAAAGACCTTGGATACTAAATGGGCCCAAGTGGGGAACCACACATAACAATTTTGTGAGGCTCTTCACCTGGGGCGATCGCTAGAGAGATTGATCAGCAACCTGGGTCGGAGCAGTGTTGCGGAATGAACGTGTCATTTGAATAAATAACACGAGAATTCCAGATCAAGCTAAAATATCTATACCTAACACCTATATACCATTCTACCTTATACCTATATACCCACCATACATACTACTATTTTCCAACCGAGCAAGTTACGCCTACCCCGAAAGGGAAATGGCTTAATGGTATAATAATAATAAAATCGAGCTGCGTCGGTGATGCCCGGTTAAGTGTCGTTATCAGTAACAATTTTGTGAGGCTCTTCACTTGGGGTGATCGCTAGAGAGATTGATCAGCAACCTGGTTCGGAGCAGTGTTGCGGAATAAACGTGTCATTTAAATAAATAACACGAGAATTCCAGATCAATCTAAAATATTTATACCTAACACCCATATACCTATCTACCTTATACCTATATGCCTACATACCTTACACCTATATACCTATTCAACCTATATCTATCTACTCTATACCTATACACTCATATACACACTGCTATTCTCCAACCGAGCAAGTCACGCCTACGCCGAAAGGGAAATGGCTTAATGGTATAATAATAAAAATAATAGCAAGCCAGGATATAGCGGCACTATTTCAAGAATTACTATAGTGAAAATTCAGCTGTAAAGTTACTAACATAAATTTATTGGAATATAATAATAAATGATTAAATAATTGGACTTATGCCAAAAGAAAGTTTCTATAAT